>BNST01000311.1:0-106682 GCA_019650275.1 Xylocarpus granatum | reverse complement strand
ATTTGCAGGGGCAGAAGCACTCAAACAATAAGGATGTTCCAGACTTTGCCCTTTTGGCTGAGAAAGCTTATGACTGCAAACCTGACATCTCTGGTAGTGGAGAAACCCACATGCCTTGTATTTCTACTTCTGAGCCCATGGATGAGGTTTCTTGTGTGTCTAATTCTTTGGATGCAAAGCTGGGGCTTTTCAACAGGCAACCTAGCAAAGGTCGAGAAGGGGCGGATGAGAATATGTTGGATTCCTCTGGAATGTTAAATGCTCAGTTAGATTCATCAATGGTGGAGCCACATCACGAAGAACTGCCAATCAGCGATAAAGATGGGAAAGAGAAGATGACAGGGCAGCTGAACATGTCAATGACAAATAGTTCCACTGCAGAAAGCATGCCTGAGCCTGTTAATATCTTGCCTTGTGATGCTGCGGTTGATTTGGGTTTGGATCCTAAAGTCAGCAGTGATCTTGTGTCAGGATTGCAAAGTGCACTTATGGACAAGTCAAATCAATTGACCGAAACTGAAACCAAGCTTAAAGCTGCAATGGAGGAGGTTGCAATGCTTCAGAGGGAGTTGGAAATGAGTCAGAAGCTCCTTGATGAATCTCAGGTAAAGAGGTTGAAATGCCTTTTGGTCTTTTAGTTTCTTAGTTTTCTAGAGAAGCTAATTTACAAGTAATTTTTCTGATAGCAGTGATTTTCTTACATCTAGTATATTTAATTTTTGCCTTTGCATATTATATTGGCTTACCAAGCAAATACCATGGAAGGACTATGATAGGATTTAAAATCTTAGGGTTTGAAAGACCATTAGACTGAATGCATATAAATGAGCCCAAAAAATAGGGTGAGAAATAGATTATAGTTGATCAAAACAATCGGTATACCAATTTTTATTGGATGAAAGCACTTGAAATGTCAATAATATTTTGATGCATGTTATATTTCGTATTGATTAGCTTCCCCAAATAATTGTTCATAGAACCTGAAAGGAAGTAGTTTCTTCCTCACTTCCCAAGAAGCACTTGAAGCACATGGATTTCACAATTATGCTCCACCGTTGTTTTATGTATTACTACATGTTATTTGCTCCATTAAAGTAATTTTCTTGAAAACATAAGTTATTAGTCTGGCATGGAATTAGTACATCTTTGATGTATTTATTGTGTATATGCTTCAATGTTTTAATATATCTGCATTATGTCTTCCCATGTAACAGATGAATTGTGCTCACTTGGAAAATTGTTTGCACGAAGCAAGAGAGGAAGCCCAAACAAATCTATGTGCTGCTGATCGGAGGGCATCGGAGTATAATGCATTGCGTGCTTCTGCTGTCAAAATGCGGGGACTCTTTGAAAGACTTCGTAGCTGTGTTTATGCTCCAGGTGGAGTGGCTGGTTTTGCCGAGACCATGCGAGCCTTAGCTCAATCTTTGGCCAAGTAAGTTACTAAGACAGACTTCTTTGGTTGCTCGCTCCCCAGTGTGGCTCATTTAATGTTGGTATCAGCTCAGTTTTGAAATTCCTTTTGTGGATTTGCCTTTTACTGGAGAAAGGAATTTTTGTTTTAATCATAATTATCATTTTTTGGGGGTCGGGTGTGGGCTTGGTTTGGTTCATGGATTTCCTTGACTTTAAATTTCATACTGCCATTGCAAACACATTAATATCAATTTTATTATTGGTCAGTGAATTAAGAAATTAATAAGCCCACTGTTAATATTTAATTCTGGACGTATGGTAAGAGCAGAATTGCTGCAGCTTTATAGATATTTCTGTTTGCTAATGGCAATGAAAACAAAATGATGGTGGTTGAAATGTTTTGCATCTAAAATTTTCAGCTCCAGCAATGAAAATGAAGATGATGGTACTGCTGATTTTCGGAAATGCATACGGGTCCTTGCAGATCGAGTTGGTTTCTTGTCCAGGCATCGTGAAGAGCTGCTTGACAAGTACCGAAAGGTTGAAGCTGCAAACGAGCAGCTTATAAAGGAAATGGACGAAAAGAAAGAACTGGTTAAAACTCTGTACACAAAGCATCAACTTGAGAAGCAGGTACCTTGTTCTGAACGTTTCTTAGTTTCCTTAAAGATTCACAGTATGAATGAAAGGTGGTCAGTGAGTTTCTCTTTTTGGTTTGCTTAAATTTCTTGGATAATGTTCCTCTAGGCAAACAAGGAAAAGATATCTTTTGGCCGTTTAGAAGTTCATGAGATTGCTGCATTCGTCCTCAACTCAGCTGGTCATTACGAGGCAATCAATAGGAACTGCTTGAACTACTACTTATCTGCTGAATCGGTAGCCTTGTTTACTGACAATCTCCCAAGCCGACCCAGCTACATTGTTGGACAAATTGTGCATATTGAACGCCAAACTGCAAAGCCATTGCCTCCAACTTCAGCCAGGCCTGAGCATGGCAAGGCAGATAAAATAGATCATCACCACTTGACAACTGACACGGGGACTGACCGGATGACCTTGAATTCTGATTCAACAACTTCTAACCCATACCGGCTCCCAATTGGTTGTGAATACTTCGTAGTGACAGTAGCCATGTTACCTGATACCTCCATTCATTCACCATCTCCTTCCTGATCCTGCTTTCAGGGCAGCTAAGATGTGATGGAAGAAAGACACAAGTGTACATAATAAATATATATTAGTATTCTAGATGTAAAGCCTCTTATGGATGGGAGTTGAATTTGATTTTGCTTTCTGTGCAGCTGATTGTCCAGTTAAGTTTGATCTGCCCATTTGTATATAAACTACTCTTTTTAGTTTGTAAAAAACTGTGAATATTCTCCTCATCTTCATCCCAAAGTGCCTAATACATTAGGAATTTCTCTGTTTTTCTTTGGATGTGCACGTGTGTATAGGTAATAAGGCATAATCACCTAATAAATATGCATAATGTACAAATAGATTTTTCTATTTCAAGATTTTTGAAAAAAATGAAATTAAATTTTGGTTATCTTTTATTTTAGCAATAATTAGTTGCTAAAATGTTTTTGTTCAGGTTAGATAAGGAAAACAGCCCATTGAAATGAGATGAAAGATTCTTTGTTGGAAACCATAAACATCTGCAGTCTAAGACGTTTGAACTCTCAGACAAGATTCATAGGAGCATTTAATTCTAAATTCCAAGTACAAAACTTGCTGTGATACACAAATCTTCACTCTTGGCCTTTACGATCCTTCTTCTTCATAATTCAATTTGTTGGTTCATACACTTCATATAATATGCTTCCAAGCAAAGAAAATGCAAAGTTATATTGCAGCCAAAAAAAAATCAGCAATTGATTCCACATTGCTTGGGATCAGGTCCCCTGGCTCTCAACACAAAAGGGTCTATTCTGATCCAAACCAAGGAGAAGATTGAAGCCAGAAGAACGGACCATATGACCACGATAGTCGGAGTCCGATTCTGCCTCCCCATCAGGCCTTTCAGGAAAGGATAGAGATGGGAAACCACCCAGAAAACGAAGAAGAGTTTTCCAGCCAGAGGTCTTATTGCTTGGTAGCCAGTATTCATGGCATCAGTGATTCCGGCGACGACTCCGACAAGGTTGATGATTAAGACAGTAGTTGGAGGGATTAGGAGAGTTGTCCATTTGAAGTTATATAGTTCTTTGGTCTCTTTATCATCAAACAACTTGGATGTTACAGTGAAAATGGTATCAGTTCCTGCCAAAATCTTTAGAAGACCCTGGAAAACTGCAAAAAGATGCGAAGAAATTCCACCAATGACCCAGAATTGCTCGTTTCTCCACCATTCTTCAATGCTTACCCCACTCCATTTCAGCTCAAGAATGCCAGATGCGAAGAATGAGATAAAAAGAGATACTAACAGGAGACCTGAAAAAGTACTCATCTGCATGGAGCACAAATCAAGAACAAATTGATTTAGCAATTCTCGGGCCGCAGCTGTTCACACAGTATGAAATACGAGTTTGCTGCAAACCAGCATTATATCAGTGCAAAACAGCTCTGATTTGTACCAAATCTGCAATATTATACGAGCAAATGAACTAAATTGTTTTACCTCTGAAATGATGAATTTATCGGTGAGCAAGCAGATGGCTGGGAGAAGACAGTAAACAAGGAGTGGTAGAGAAGTGAACGGATATATAGTTGTGTTTATATATGCAAAACGCTCAAGAAATTTGATCTTTCTTTCCTTGCAGCCATAATATATCGGATTGTGCCGGCTTAGGAAAATCTCGACAGAGCCAAGTGCCCACCGGAGAGCTTGATTGAGTCTGTCCGACAAGTTGATCGGAGCTGAACCTTTGAATGCAGACCTCTTTGGCATACAGTATATAGACCTCCAGCCGCGACTGTGCAGCTTGAATCCAGTCAGGATATCTTCTGTAATTGAACCATAAATCCATCCCAACTGCAAGTTCAAAAGCAACCACAAAATTTTCAGATATCGCAATGAATTGAAGAATCACTGAGATTATAGCAGATTAGCAGTTGATGTTGTATTACCTCAGTACCCCAGTCAGTTTTATCTTCATAGTCACAACTCATTACATGAATTGCTTCTTTAAGAAGCGCTTCTTGGCTGGAGGAAGCAGGAACACCACCTTGTTCCGTTAACGATGAAGTCACAAAAATTGCTGACTCTCCGAACTTCCTGTCAAAATTCATCTCGGGCATCAACAGTTCCTTGTTTTCTTCCACTCCTGTTCGATTACAAATAAATAAATAAATTCTTCCGAGTTAATTATGAGTGAGAGAAAACAGCTGGCAATTTTTTAGATTATTAGCATGATAAAATTTTTAAAACCTCCAAGGCTTGAATCTTCTGCATTTGCAGTAGGCTTGGAATTCTTCAGAAATTTCTTTTGGCGACGAAAACATGGGCAGCAGTCACAGATTGCCATTCTCGGACGCTTGGCTACTTTCGGAGGTTCATGGCCGTACAATGCATGCCTTCTGAAAACACATCCTGTGCCGACATACATAGGACCCTGAATGCCATCTAAACCCTTCAGGTTAATCTGCAAAACACAAGGAAAATTTTTTTTATCTGAATTTCATCTTCTTTCACCAAGTTTTAACTTCAGAATTAGAGATTCTTGCAGGTTTAATTACATCGAAGAAGACTCTATTTCTGTTTGCATAACGATCGTTTTTATCAATGCCATCAAATCTTTGAGGGAATTGAACAAAGCAAACTCTTTTTCCAGTCTGCAGATCCATCAGAAAACACATAGCTTCTCGGACAGCTTTGCTATTGTTTACATAATGGTCACAATCCAAGTTCAGGATGTAAGGAGCATTTGTAAGCACTCCGGAGACACGAACCTGGAAATTTTCCAGGTATCAGACAATGCAGCACGAAATTAAAATGCTAACACTAGCTGAATCGGGCAAAATGGAATGGGATGTTTACCAGGGCGTTCATGGCGCCAGCTCTTTTATGATGTTGAAAGGCAGGTCTTTTCTCACGAGACACATAAACAAGATTTGGCAGCTTATTTCCTTCAGCATCCTTGCCTCCTCCTTCACCAAGAAAAACTTGAATCATTCCAGGATGATCTTCAGTGTTGTTTCCAGGCCATGGTGTTCCATCTTGCATGATCCATCCGTCGGGAGGAATCATCATGGATTTTGCTACCAGGGCATTTATCCTAACCTTGAACTCTTCATATTCTCTCTGTCAAACACCCAATGACAATCAAGCACTAGATAAATAAGCACAGAAGGGAATGGATCGTGATTTGAGTAGAGCTAAATAAACCTTCATAGCGCGGCGCTCCTTAACAAATGCAGGCTGGACTTTATCCTTGAGATAATCAACTTTCAGAGAGAAATACATCTCGGGAGCTCGAGGTTCGATGGAATATCTCTTACAAAATGGAACCCATTTTCGAGCAAATTCAGCAGTTTCGGACAGGGAGTCAAAGGTGAGCAGGGAGGCCCCATCATCAGAAATGTAGCATGAGATTTTGTCAACTGGGTAATCCATTGCCAAGATTGACAAAACTGTGTTGGATGTAACAAGTGGAGGTTCTTTCATTGGATCCACTGTTGTTACAAAGACATCTACAGGAGCAAGCATATTGGGTTCACCTTCCCTCTCGTACCTGTGTAGCAAATTTGTCAGCTACCAACCGTTTGAGACACGAGGAAAGAAAATTTGAAGTGTATGGTATGATTTTATTGAATAGTTCTATTAAGAACGTCTTAACAAAATTTGGTTTATAATATGATATTTTGAACATATTTAAATCTATATTTAAATTAAGAGAGAATCTTGATTCGTATACCTAATGGAAAGGCGATCGAGATAGGTCTCGCGTTGGATTGGAAGCCATTTGGGGAACTGATCCAGAATCCAAGAGAATGCAAACCAAATTTCACATATCACAGAGGTTAGCCATAGCCCAACAGCATCATGCACAGGGTGCGTGATTCTGTATTGAAGGAACAACACCATTATCACAAGCCGAGCCACCACTACCATCCGATATGGGTTGATCTTGCCTGATGCTATTGGCACTTTCCTTGATAATGGCTGTCTTGATTCATCAATCCTGCGACAGTTTACACACAATCAATTAAATTAACAAAGCTAGCTATACAAATGATAAAATTAAAGTTCTTAAATGTAGACATCTAACTAATAGTGTTACAGCGTTATTACAGTTGCATAGCATTGTTTTACTGCAAAAGGATGTTGCTTTGATACAAAGAACTCATATGATCGAAAGTTTTTGACATTTCCTGGTAATATGCAATGAAATGTAGGATAAATTTATGTACACACATGGCCATATCTAATTCATTTGTGCCATGTGGGTCGAGCACAAGATTGCCTTGTTGCATTAGTTTCCACTCATCTGTCAAGCCTTGTCCACCTTCTCTCGTTTTTCCCAAATCTGTACTCCCTGCATGGTGTTTTAGTTTCTTTAAGAAAATATTTATTTCAGCTTGTATGTATATTTTGACTCATGATATATGCTGCGGAAGCAAACCTGACTCCTCAGTATATGGATGGACTCGTTTACGAGTTGAAGAAGAAAGCTTCTGTTCTACAGGAAATTCTCCATTTCCCTGCATGCATGCATGCATGCAAAATATAAAATATAGAAATAATATATCGAAGAAAAGGATAAATCTATATGTTGGTAATCTGAAATAATTTTTGTAATCAATTTTTAAGGTTTCTGGAATCAATCCGTAACTTGATCATGATGCATTAGTTTATTACATGAAAAAGAAATTTTTTCCTCACCGGAAACTGGATATTTTCATCCTCGTTAGGGCCTCTTCCATAGCTCAACTGCCCATGAAGCGCAGCTTCTGCAGAATTCTGCTTCTGAATAATCTTGTTTTCATCTTCGATATTAAATTCATGTTCAATATCATCAATACCTTCTTCATCCTCATCTCCCGCCACCCTTGCGCTTCCTTCATAATTTATAAAACACGCAAGCAGCAAGAGTTGTACGTGTTCATAACCAAAAAAGTTTTGAAAAGTGCTTCACAAAAGTGCTTTTATGGTTATCATTTTATAATCGATTACCTTTGATACGTTTGTATCTGGTCTTGCACTGAGGGCAGAGTTGAGTTCCTTCTCTTCTTTCGTATTCGTAGCATGGCCTGCAAACTGGAAATCCACACTCTTCGCAAGCTACAAACACATCTCCGTCTGCGTTTCGGCCAATTTCATCACCGCAAATCTCGCAAACTTGACCATCCAAACGTTTTAAAGGCTTTGGCTGCAAGAATTTTCGAACAGTGATGAGAGAGCATCTTTGCTTCTGGTTTCTCTTTTAATTATTTTTAATAGGAATTATTTATTATTTTAAAGCAGACAAAGTGTACTTCAAATCGATGTCATATATATATACATTTATGTTTTACAAAACATAATTTCAGAAAACAAATTTACAAAATGTTACCAAAGCTTTCGTGTTTTTGGTTAATCAGTACCTCTTCATGGTTATGAATGACAACAAGCTCATTGCGGTTGTGAGACCCAGCAAATAGTACAGAATTTGCTGCCATAGCAGATCAATGAAGAATCGAAGTAGTTTGAGAGTAAGCTGAGAGAGTGTAGTGTGTGCTGAAGTGAACTAATTAGGGCTTATATAGCAAATGAAGGGATAGTAGGACATAAGAATCTGAACACATTTCACCTAATCTGTCTACATAAGAGTTAGATTGTTTGTTGCTGAGTCGCCATTGCCTTGAGGTTAAGCTTTCATCTGTTTTTAGATAAGGAAATTCATGCATGCCCTGCTACCTGCTACTATTTCAAGTTTAATTTTTATACCATGTCCATCGCAGCAATGGCAATGAATAACTCAATGATCATGGTAAAATTGTTACAATTAAGATACGATAAATCCCTTAGTTCATCCGTGAATTCAATTCCTCGAGTTTTCATATAACTCTTTTACTTACAAGTAAATTATATCGAGCATGTAAATATTGTTCTTTTTGAACATGAAATAGTTTTATTATTTATACTATTATACAAATTCATTTTAATAAATTAATATGATCGTGTTATATTATTATTACGTATTTTATATTTTTACAAGTATAAATATATTATATATATAATATACGTAATAATAATATAATTTTATGCTATTAATTTATTCAGATAAAATTTATATTATTATTATTATTTTTTAAAAAATATAATTGAGAAGATTCAAGACTTATAATGTATCTTATAATTTTAGTTATTAAGATGAAAAATCTATATTTTATTAATTATTATGAAAATTTTATATAAAATCAAATTAAATATTTATAATAATTTCATAGCAAAAATTTTAAAAATGTAATTATATAATTAATAAATATTTATTAAATAAATGTACGAAATATCGAGGTTGAGCAGCAACATCATGCAAGACTTTCTCTGGCTAAGAAAACAAAATGTGGCGGTGTATGTAGTTAGGGTATGCGCATAGTTTACAATTTATTATAATCATTTGGTTATCAATATTACTAAATCTTTCATTGAAGAACAAATATTCCTAAATCTTTCAAATCTGTCTTCATGATTTATTCATCCTGATATGATTTATTCTTTCCAATAACCCCGAAAGCAAGGATCAACTGAAAGCTCACATCAGCTAGTAATTATCAGAGGAAGTCCAAATCAAATATCATGCAATCCGAATGTAGCTTCGTGGAGCATATTGAAATAAACTTTACAATTTCACAACTAGTTATCCAAAATACAGAAATTAACCTTACAACTAACGATTTTTTAAATAAACTTCTTAACTAACATAAGCCATCAATCTAAGGGAGATGCACTGAAGAGCTGATTCCTGTCGTGCGAAGAAAGTGTTATAGATTTATCATATTTTGCCTAAAATGCATGTCCTGTCTCTGTCTAGCGGAAGCATGAGAAGGGAAATGTGTTTTCAATGATGCCAACGAAGGTAGTTTGGTTTAATCAGAAATGATTGTCACAAATCATTTCAAGCATCAAAGGGTCATATTGAGAATCACGTTGTTTTCTCAAAGTGTTGCGTGGCTCTCAGGACATTGCAATTCTACCCACCTTGATTTACTACTTGTGCATGTAACAACAGGTATAAGGTTTCAAATGATCAAGTTTTCTGGCGTCCGGATTCAACCAGAAAGCCTCGACTGAACTTCTATATATAGAGAGATGAATATTGAAATGGCTTACTGTACGAACCTTATGATGAGCGATATAATCATCATCTCAAGACACCCAGATCGAGAATTTAAGCATAAATTTTTCTGAACATATGTATTGGTGGATACAAATCGCCTTGACACCTCGAATAGGCACTTTTGCTTTGAGTTTGTATGAAGGTACGCATAAGAATGAGTTCTTTTGCTCATATTGTTGCTACTGCTTTTCTTTCTGTATATTTACTGATGAAGATGTGTGTGTTGTTTTCTGCATTGTGTTTCTAATTCAATGGCGGGGTTGAGCTTTTTACCAAAATCATTTTGTTTAATATCTTAACAAGGTGGCTGAATATTTTCTCTTCTGTTCTCTTCAATTTAAGAGATTGAATACTATTTTGTTTGTTGCTTCAAATGTTGTCAAAAGTACTCTGCATAATAGATTTTGGGGTTTCGATTAGCTGCTACCTGAGTCTTGGAGGATTTTAGGCGACAGCTCTTATCGAGTTTAATGTTAGTCGAAAAATGAATTGAAAGATTTTAGCAGACAGCTCCTGTCTGAGTTTAATGTTGGTCGAAAAATGAACTGGATAAGGCATAACACTTACTTTTTTAATGTGTAACTTATGTTGAGTTTAAGTTTTGATAAAAAAATAAATAATAATACCCAATCAAACTTAATTTTGAATCACATTTTGAAATTCTTTAATGAGTTAATTTAAAGCAAATTTTTAAAATAAATTCTAATTTTAAATTAATTTTTGGGATTTCCAATTAATTGTAGTTGTTTACAAATAATTAGTATCTTGTTGCAACAACTTACTAGCTGTATAATTAGAACATTTTCCATCTGGGATGTCAAAATGTTTGAAACAATTGACAGATTCTTTGAAACAGCTAGTTGAAGAAGCACCAGAAGTAGCATTTTCTTTCAGATAGAATTACAAAACCGGTACAAATGCATATTTGCTAACACAAAAAAATTTTCACTCTAGATTTATTCCTTCTTTTGCATCTCCAAATTGTGTTTTCAAACATCACAAACCGTAGACTTTTCAAACCAAAGAATGTACATGTAATGCCTGGAGATGCATGTACAAATCATTTTTCAGCAGTTGAGTCCACATTGGGTGGTGGCAGGTCCTTTGGTTTTCATCACAAACGGATCGATTCGAACCCAGAGCAAAGAGAAGATTGAGGCCAGAAGTATTGACCAAATGACAACAATTGTTGGTGTTCTGTTTTGCCTTCCCATTAGACCCTTGAGGAAAGGATAGAGATGAACAATCACCCAAAAGGCAAAAAAGAGCTTTCCGAAAAGAGGGCCCCAGGACTGGTAGCCGTTGTTTATGGCATCTGAGATGCCGGCAACAACACCGACTAGGTTGATGATCAAGACTGTGGTTGGAGGAATTAGGAGAGTTGTCCATTTGAATGCGTATAGTTCTCCAAACTCTTCATCATCTGATGCTTTTGATGTGACTGTGAAGTTAGTGTCAATCCCAGCTAAAACCTTCAGAAGACCTTGGACAACAGCAAAAAGATGTGCAGAGATGCCACCAATGACCCAGAATTGTTCATTTCTCCACCATTCTTCGATGCTCACTCCACTCCATCTCAGCTCGAGAATGCCCGTTGCGAAGATTGAGACGAATAGAGCAATGAAGAAGAGACTTGCAAAAGTGCTTATCTGGATCATACAGAATAAGGTTATTAGCATAGTACAACAAAGACTTTATATTGCAAGGTAAATTCAGAATGAAATTTGTAATTTACCTCTGGCATGATAAATTTATCTGTCAGCAAGCAGATGGCTGGGAGGAGACAGTAGGCAAGTAGTGGTATGGAGGTAAAGGGATAAATTGTTGTGTTGACATATGCAAAACGCTCGAGAAATCTAAGGCTTCCTCCCTTGTAGCCATACCAGACAGGACTGTGACGACTGAAGAAAATTTCTACTGAACCAAGTGCCCATCTAAGAACTTGATTGAGCCGATCTGACAAGTTGATAGGAGCTGAACCCTTAAATGCAGGTCTCTTTGGCATACAGTATATGGACCTCCACCCACGGCAGTGCATCTTGAATCCTGTTAGAATGTCCTCTGTGATAGAACCATAAATCCAACCTAACTGCAATTGCCAAAAGTGACCAAAACGGTGAGAAGTTATTGTCATCCAAAGCACCAGAACCAGTACCTTGCGGTACAAGCAAAACGAAAATGGTCTTTGAAATTCTAGCCGTTGGTAGTACCTCAGTACCCCATTCACTTTTGTCTTCATAGCCACAACTGATGACATGAATGGCTTCTTTGAGCAGGGATGCTGGACTTGAGGAAGGAGGAACACCGCCTTGCTCCATTAAAGTTGAAGTCACAAAAACTGCTGACTGTCCGAATTTCTTCTCAAAATTCATCTGGGACATTAATAGCTCCTTGTCATCATCCATTCCTACTCAATGCCAATTTAAGTTCAAGTTAGGTTATGAAGAATGAAACAGTAAGCAATTTTGGGGATGAGTAACTCAAGTTAGATTTTTGAAACCTTCTAGATTTGAATTCTCTCCGTTTGCACCATGCTTAGAATACTTCTTCTTTCGGCGTCCAAAACATGGGCAACAACCACAGCTGACCATTTTTGGGCGCTTAGGACCTTTTGGAGGTTCATAACCATATAAAGCTTGCCTTCTGAAAACACATCCTGTTCCCACATAGACTGGGCCCTGAATGCCATCTAGACCTCTCATGTTAATCTGCAAACCACGCCGAAAAGAGAAGACAACATTTTATCTTGATTTTAGAAAACTTAATGGACAAAATGAACGTAGATTTTCTCTCAGGCTTACATCAAAGAAGACTGTGTTTCTGTTGGCATAACGATCATTTCTATCAATGCCATCAAATCTTTGCGGGAATTGGACATAGCAAACTTTCCTTCCAGTCTGCGGATCCATCAGGAAACACATGGCCTCCCGCACAGCCTTGCTGTTGTTAATATAGTGATCACAATCTAAGTTCAGCATGAAAGGTGCATTTGTAAGAACTCCAGAGACGCGAACCTGGAAATGCAAGGAATAAAGAGTTATTACTTAATACAGTACTACAAAGGATGACGGGAGATCAGGTAAAAGACAGTGATATCTTTACCAAAGCATTCATGGCACCGGCTTTCTTGTGATGTTGGAAACCAGGCCTTTTCTCACGAGACACATAAACAAGGCGCGGTAGCTCATTTCCTTCAGCATCATGGCCTCCACTTTGACCAAGAAATACTTGAATCATCCCTGGATGATCCTTGGTATTGTTTCCTGGCCATGGTGTTCCATCTGGCATAATCCAACCCTCTGGAGGAATCTTGGAAGCCCTTGCTACAATTGCATTTATCCTAACCTTGAACTCTTCATATTCTCGCTGTCAAAGTACAGCAGATAAAAATCAGACATCGGAAGAAATAGCTCCGAGTAGATTGATCTTAAGATGAAATCTATGGATTTCAAACACAAACCTTCATAGCTCGGCGCTCCTTGACAAACGTAGGCTGGACTTTATCCTTGAGATAATCAACTTTGAGGGAGAAATACATTTCCGGAGCTCGAGGTTCGATTGAATATTTCTTGCAGAATGGAACCCATTTTCGTGCAAATTCAGCAGTTTCAGCCAGGGCATCAAAGGTGATAATTGAAGCACCATCATCAGAAATGTAGCATGAGATCTTATCAACTGGATAGTCCATCGCCAAAATTGACAAAACTGTGTTAGCGGTGACAAGTGGCGGTTCTTTCAAAGGATCCACAGTACTGACAAAGATATCTACTGGGTCAAGCAGATTTGGTTCACCTTCCCTCTCATACCTATATTATAAATTCATCAGCAATCAAAAAGTAGACAATTCTGACTGCTTTTAAGTTCCCACAAACTTTTGATTCTACACTATTGGTATACCTGAATGAAAGGCGATCCAGGTAGGTCTCACGATCAATTGGGAACCATTTGGGGAACTGATCAAGAATCCAAGAAATCGCGAACCAGATTTCACATATAACAGAGGTTAGCCAGAGGCCAATAGCATCATGCACCGGATTTAAGATTCTATAACGCAGGAAGAACCCAAGTATGGCAAGACGAGCCACGATAACCATCCTATAAGGGTTAATCTTGCTAGAGGCAATCGGAACTTTTCTTGAGAGTGGCTGCCTAGCTTCATCCACGCTGCAACAGTTTACACATGAAAACATATTAGCCAAGACTTAAACTGGAAGCAAATTGGCAATAATTTTGCACAATTTTGTAACAGTATGCAAAGTGATAACGAAAGGTTTGCACAAATACATGGCCATATCTGGGTCATTTGCATCATCGGGTTCAGGTCCGAGATTTCCTTGCTGCATTTTCCAGTCATCCATTCTGTAATTCCACCCTCCCTCTTTCTTTTCATCCCATCGTGCACTTCCTGTAAGATCACACATTTTTTTTCTTCATGTAATTAAATACATTAATTAAAAAAAAACGTGGAAATTCTGTTTGTTTAAGGATTATTTACCAGGCTCAGACACTGGATATGGATGCACTCGTTTATGAAGGGAAGAAGACGACATCTGCTCGCCGTGGCCATAAGTTCCTACAGGGAACTCTCCACTCACCTGCATGAATGAACATACTTTCAATTTGCACGACGAAAAGAAAACCTATACGATAATCTCACAGA
The DNA here is from genome assembly GCA_019650275.1 of Xylocarpus granatum. NCBI lineage: Eukaryota > Viridiplantae > Streptophyta > Magnoliopsida > Sapindales > Meliaceae > Xylocarpus > Xylocarpus granatum. The sequence goes on along the minus strand of BNST01000311.1, from coordinate 92,345 downwards.
TTATTGAAATATTCTTTTTCTTACAGGTCTGGACCGAGCACCAGCTATAACTGGTGGGAATTGAGAACTTTCATCACTCTCAGGACCTCTTCCATAGCTCATTTTTCCATGAAGCAAATCTGCAACATGTTTTTGCTTGTTCTGTTCTTCTTCAATGTTAAACTCATGTTCGATATCATCAATATCTTCTTCATCGTCATCTCCTTCAACTCTCGGACTCCCTAAAATACAAAAAAATTAACAAACAGAAATCAGATTCACTTTCTGGTTCGACAAACTAGAAAATTTTTAGCAGACATGTTGTCTGTGTGCTATTATTTATTATTACCTCTGAGACGCTTGTATCTAGTTTTGCACTGAGGACAAACTTGAGTTCCTTCTCTTCTTTCATACTCATAGCACGGCCGGCACACGGGAAAACCGCACTCATTGCAGGCCACAAACAAGTCTCCATCCACAGTTAGGCCAATCTCATCACCACATATCTCACAGACTTGAGCGTCCAAATTCTTCAAAGGCTTAGGCTGCAAATGCACCAAACCCGAAACACACAAACACGTCAACCCTCCAACACAAAAACAAAAGCACGGCTGGTAAAGTTTTCCGAAAACAGTTGTTTCTCAAAACTCTGGAAAATCGAACACATCTTTTCATCTTCTTACACATTTCTACAACAGTTAAAACCATTTTAAAACAAAACCGGACAAACCCTGTTAATTTTTCTTTACCTCTTCGTGGTTATGAATGACAACAAGTTCATTGCGGTTGTGAGATCCGGCAACAAGTCCGGCGCTGGCTTCCATGGTGGGGAGGGGGGATGGGGAAGAAAGTGATGAGCTGAGGATGAAGAAGTGAAGAATATGGGGATTATATTTTACTACAAGAAAACATAGTAGTATTGTAGGACATAGTTAGCTGGCTAGCTTGCTTGGAAACTGCATATCTGTCGTTAGTTACGGAGTCGCCATTGCCCTCAAGTTAAGCTTCGTCTGTTTTCCAACTACCGTTTTTTCCCGGGCTTTTCAAGCTTCAACGAACCCCGCTCTAATTATTCTATTTATTGAAATATTCCAAAATCATTACAATTTTGTAGCTATTTGACTGCATTTAACAAAGAGCCTTGTTGATGTAATATTTGCTACGATTAAATTAAGTCATCTTAATTAAAAATTAGTTAGCCATTTAATAAGATAATTAGACAGATAATTGGGTATTAATCACCCGCCATATGTAATTGGTATATGCAACTCATATTGTCTATTGAAATTTAAAATTATACAATTTAAAATTAATCTCGTATCAAATTGAATTTAATGAGGGTGGCTGTAAAATCTTTTAATAAAAATTAAAAATATGGTGATTTCAGAGGATGCTTTGAAATATTAGGGACGGAATTATTCATTTCTCCATGTTTAGGGGGGTGTGGATGTTATATTCCCTTCAACATTAGTATGTAAATGTGTGCATACACGTAATGAAAATGATAAGGAGACGAATTAAATTTCAATGCGTAGATTAGGCGGCCGAGGGGTCTAAGCTATGCCGAACGTGAGACTTAGCCCATTGCTTTCAGCAGTTTGGTTAAATGGTTCTGCAACAAGAAAAAGATACATAGGACAGACTGAAGGAGTATGCTTCAAATTTCAAGTACTTAAAACCTAAGGCAAGTTCAAAATCATTAGGTATGTGAGTTGAAGCCTCCCAATCTTCGATGGGATTGTCACTCCTACTTAAATATTAACACAATTCAATGACAAAAACACGTTTCATGAACCTTCACTCAGCAGAAAATGCAGGATTCAATTGTCATAGCATCATTGCTGTTGCCGACAAGTATGTACGACAAGCATACACCGATTGATGAGAGTGAAACAGAAAAGGAGGTATTCTATCGAGCCAATTTGGCAGTCATAGGAACAGAGTTAGTCATGCAAGAAATCAGCAATCAGCCAAGTTGGATGCAAGGAGGACTTAGTCATGCAATATTTCATACTTCATTTTCCTATCCCCAGACAACCTTCAACAAGATAACACAGTTTTTTAGGGATAGGGCGAAACCAAACAACAGTACTTCATTAGTCAGATTTGGCACAAACGGGGTGAGTTCTGGGAATAACATAATACATACTCGACCTCACTGTTCAGTTTTGTTAAATGAGGTCCCTGTACAAGTACCATGTATGGTCATCTTGCACACAATTTTAAAATATGTTATACCTTCAGAAAGAACCTTTCAGGAAACACAGACTGGGCCCTTTACTGCACATTATGTGACAATCTTAATCGGCTAAAGAAATATGAAGAAAAAGAAAAAGGAATGGATCTATCAAATGTTACAAGTGTTTGAACTGAAAGGGCAACTTATGCCGTAGAAAATCTAATAAATACGACGTACAGCTGTAATACACTAATGCTATTCACAAATTTCAAGATCCGCCAACCTAGTTGAAGAGCATAAACTAAGATCACCAGCCAAGTTTTATGTTTGTCAAAACCCATCTCGGAACTGCTAAATGCCTTCAGACACCAGCTGATACTTCATCTGCGACTGACTTATCTTTCTTCTTTGGTGGTTCTCGAGCCTTCTGTAAAAGGGCCTTATTTGGAGCTAAAACTATGGATATGTTCCTTTCTCTGAAATTTTTGGCCTCCTCGGTTGCAAGCTGCAAAAAATACCATATAGATTGGAAATACAGAATTAAATAAGAAGCAATGAAAAAGCTAAAAGTAAAATAAGGAATCAAGTATATTCTCAAAGAACAAAATGCACATGCACGCACGCATGTCCATAGCGCAAACAATTATAAAGCCAAATGAGATCTTACTAAAGAAATTTTGTACATGTTCAGAAAACTGGGTGGTTGACCTTCTTAAATAGATGTGTTTGCTTACTGAGGTCAATTAGTATTAGTAAAAGATAGCATTTTAGTATTTCATAAAATAATCTTACAACTTTTCTTGAGGCAAGTGTATCACTTCCTCTGATAATCACATGCAAAGAATGTCCAATGCTAAATAAAACAAAAGAAACGCAGCCTATCATTCAACTTGATAGTGACTCTAAAATCTGCAAATATTTTCAGCAACAGAGGTAATACTAATGATTAAGGGAGTCCCCTCGGTCAATAGCACAAAAAAAAATTGTGGAAAGGGAAATATAACTCAGATATAAGACATGCTTCAAGGAAAATGTAGCCCTAGAGCCAATAACTTCTTCCCATTCTGATTTGATCGTAATGCAAATCTTCCGTTATCTCCGACTAAAAGATATTCCCTTTCTTTGGCTACTCAAGCCCTACAGCCATTCAGTTTATTAGGAAACTAAAATGTGCATGATGTCAGGGAATTCATTACCACCGATGTTTGTTCAAACAAGATACCTGAGATGAGTGGAGTTGGTTTAGCCCACTTCACAATCCTTAGACAAGCGTTTAAAAATTGGAAAAGCTAAAGGTAATGGCAAACTAGATGATTTGACCTCAGAATAGATTGAAAATTTGAGGTGGGCATTGCAAGATATTTTTTCTAATTTCTTTTCACCCTTATTTTCATATATTGTCCATTCATGGTGGGAAATAAAAGAAATATCAGTACCTCCCCTACATCATTCTGGAAACGTCTAATAAGCTCGATAGCAATATTTCTGAACTCATTTTCCCGCCCTTTGAGGTTCACTATGACTTTAACCTGAAAGAATTGACTAAATATTCTTCAGTACAGCAAGAGTAAAAGCAACTATAATCAATGTGCAAACCTAACCATATGCTCATATGAAAATTAAGTTACCTTGTCACCATCCTTCAAAAACTTACTGGCAGCTTTCAAACGCACAGAGTAATCGTGTTGATCAATATTATAACTGTCAACAGATTCAAACATAACAGTTTTAAAAATAAAGCCATAGCTAAGATATATGCATGTTATAGCTTCAGAATTTTGAAAAACAGTCTTGACTGAAATGTGACATTGAAACATGGAGGAAGACCAGCCCCCATTCTATGCTAAATATTTGCCTCATTTGCAATATTCATAACTTTACTACCATAAACTGTAACATTGACATGGAGACCATCTTGTCAAACCTTAAGATACTGAATGAAATCAATATTTAATGTTCTAAAACATGCAGTAAAACAAGGAATTTAACTGCATTTATGATCTACCCAAAATGAAAAAATGCTATTGGAAAATATTCACAGGCAACTGGAGTAAAAAATATATATAAAAAAAAAGGAGGGAAAAAACAGACTGAAGACCCCCCCATGAAACTAAAGAAAATTAAATGCATGAAGGAACTTACCCCATTTTAAGCTCCTTCAAATCCATACGATTGGCTAACATTTAAATGTGGAACCATGGTCAGTATCTTTCATCTTTTCTCTTATGTGAATTCATGCATCAATCAGAAAAACACTCTAAAAGAAGAAGATATTCACCAGCACTTTTCTTCTGCTGTCCTTTTTTCTTCTTTTGCTGTTCATATCTATATTTACTGAGGAAAAAATAAAAGCAAGTTTTAATGCACTTGTTATTAAACAATAACAAGGCAGAAAAAGAAAGAGGTCAAACTATTTCAAATTAAGTTGAAAAAATACAGGTCCATTTGTATCTGCAGACATCTTTCATTCAAATTAGAATCAAAGAAATATCAAATAACTATAATATATTTACGCATATAAATATGTAAATACATGTACAAATATCATGTCATTCTTTAAAAATATATATATATATATATATATATATCATACTTGTAATCCATTATTCTGACAACTGGAGGATCTGAATCTGGGGACACTATCACCTGCAAGAAATGCCAGTAGGAATAAGTTCACAGGATTCAATATCATTAAAATTGTGCCAAAAGGAAGACCAAAAAAACATTTACTTCCTCCAAGAGAAGAAAATAAGCAGAAGAAGAAGAACTCCACATATCTAGCGAACCAAAGTACTCAAGTATAGAAGTTCCAGGTCAATTTAGCAATAGAGCATCGTATTGTTTTTTTTCTTAAAAACAAAATTGTGTGGAATGTTCCCTTACGATCAAGCAACAAGAAAATAGCCTAAAAATAGCGAATTCTCAATCACAAGTTGCATAAGTACTACTCAACTAATCAATACTGCAGTGTATCGTGCATTATAGATATGTTAAGAAAAGAAATAAGACACACCAGGTCCAATTCAGCATCTTCAGCCATTTGAATAGCTTCAGTTTTAGGAACTACACCAACCTACACCAAACACGAAGATCAAACTTTTTGAACAAGGATAGAAAACCAAACTCAGTAAAAATTCAGAATTTTCTATTATTTCCCGCAACAAACAGATAATCAACTAACCATGTTTTGTTGCGCGTCAATGACCCTCACAGTTGCTGACCTGTTCCACGTAAACAAAACGGCCACTTCAATTCGATTCACAATCACAAATACTAAAATTAACATAGAAAAAAAAATTAAAACATGACAAGCACCTGATGCCATCGATATCAAAGGCTCCGTCTTCATTGACATCCTTTTTTCGTAGTGGGGAGCCGGAGGAGACGGAAAATGGGGGTCCGCCGCGGCTACCATATCGCGCGGTTATGGAAATGTTACAGTGACAGGACGGAGAAGATGAAGAGAAAGAATTGAGGTGGTTAGAGTCACGTAAATGTAGACCGAAGAATCTGGACTCAATTGAAGAGAGTGACGGTGTCGTTTTGATGAAGGGGAAGGTGCTGGTGAGACCAGCCATAGCAGGTGTTCGGAGTGCAGCGGGAGTTGGACCACACCAGACCAGAGAAAATTATCTTATCGGCATTCTCTTTTTATTTTAGCCGGAAGCCATGCTGATTGGTAGATCATGGGCTGGACTTCCTATTAGAGCCCATTATAAAAAAATAACATTTATGGGCTTACCGTTCAACTGCTGTCAACCTCTTCAATCTTCGGCCCTGCGTCAGAGCCAGATCCCGTCGAAGCCGTAGCCACCACCCGGCTTGTCATCAACCATCGGCATATAGCCGCCACCGCACCCTGGTACATTTTATAAATGATAGGACTGCAAATCCCCTCCAGCTCTTTCAGCTTGTCTTTAAGCATATCAAGTTCAGCCAGTTGGTTCCTGTCCAGAACACTCTTGGTTCACCGCCGACTTCTCCCAGTCTGCCGGGTCCAGCTTTGCCACAAATTTATCATCTCTCACTTGTGATTCTAATATTGTACGCGTAGTTCTTCACCGCGTGCTTCGCTTCCACCTTCTCCTTCACTAATTCGTCCTCTGATTTCTACCTCTCTGCTTCCTTCACTATCTTCTCAATCTTTTCCTCAATTCAATCTTCCTTTATCGTTCGCGATTGTAATCATGTTCTTCACCGGGCTGTTTTGTCTTCTTCCCTGACATTCAAGATTCCATTTGCGTCGATATCGAAGCAGACATTGATCTGCGGCACTCCTGTAGGCGCAGGAGGAATAGCACTGAGCTCAGATTTTCCGAACAGTCTAGCACGACTTCACTGAGATCGGGCTTATGAACAGTGTTGGAATTGATTATTTATTTTTATACAAATTGAAGCCGCGAAACTCTCTATAGTCCTCATTATTGTGACCAATCCAACCCGGCTTGGTCCATTTGCCAGGCGAAGACGGTTAGAACCAGTCAAACGTGACCCAATATCTATTCTAATTTTGTTTTTTTTATTTAAAAATAAAATTATCAAGGCTAAAATGGAATTAGTCCACGTACATTGTACGATCCAATTCTAAAGTATACAAGGTTAAAAAGGCCCACATGAGCTGCTCGCAACCGAAACCCAAATCTTCATAAAGCTCGACTAATTAGGCATGGAACCAGTACAATTCTCAGTTCACACGTGTCATAACCCACAAAGTCCAACTCAGTTATACTAGCAGAGGTGAAGCCCAACTCGCCCACACATGTAGTAAAGAGACTGACACGTGGCGGTTGAGGCAGGCGTTGTCGTTTTGTTTAGGTTTCGTACGGGGAGACTGACACGTATGGATTTTGATATTAATTGGTAGGTGGGGCCCGCAGGAGGTAACCGGTGAAAGTTAGGGCAAAACAAGTTAGGAGAGAAAACGCCACGTTTTTTGTTGTATGTGGAGTTTTGGAAAAGCAGTTTTTCTCTTTTTTTTTCTATCCTTTTTTCGGAAGCCGAGTTTTTTTTTCCTATGGAAAGTACTTTTTATATATTTTGTCCTCACATGAAGTGACGATAATGTCCTTTACACAGTTACTGACTGATTAGCTGGTTAAATTACCGGAATGCCCCTACACACTCACTTTCTGCACAAAGTGCTTTAACACATTTACTAGGAAAAAAAAATACATTTAGAAATATAAACCATTTGAAGTATTTTAATTTAATAAAAGAAATTATATTTTGTGTAATTTTATAAATAATAATTTTATTTATAAATTTTTTTAACAAAAATTCTTAAATTCACTCTCAATATTAATAAATAATGATACAATCTTGTATATAAATAAAATTTAACAAATAATAATATAAATTTTTTTATATGCATATTCAAATTATAAAAATTATGAAATCAGATAATTTTTTTTATTTAATAAAATTATTGAATTAATGCAAAAATTTTAATTTTTATTTAAATTTTAATATTTTTTTATACATTTTAATGCATTCTAAATTTTATTCTACTTTTATATACAAATAAAAATTTATTATTTTATTAAATTTAAAAAATATATATTAATTTTTTTATTTATTATTTTAAAATATTTAATCTTTTATTATCCATTAAAATTGCTTCGAATAACTAATTGGGAATAAGAAGAACAATAGTGAATGTAAATTAAATCAATATAATTATATTAATGTTGATTTAAATTTTAATTAAGCATTTAAAATCTTGATGGACAGGATCTATTCTCCATAGTCATGGAAGGGAAGAAGGATCATCACCATAAAATCAAAATCTCCAAAAGTCAACTCTTTTTGGAAAAAAAAATTCAAAAATTCTAATTTTATTTATTTATCCTTAACCCAAAAATAGTTTTCAACTAAATAATATAAAGGGTAAAGTTGTCAATTTATAGCAGAAGAAGATCAAATTTGCGTCTGTACAACCTAGGACATTGACGTAATCACACAGCACTCTTCGCATCAAACCCCAAAAATTTAAAAAAAAATCAATATAATGAGGGATTTTATTATCCAGACGCCCATTAATTTTTCAATAAAGGATAGAATTTATCCGTTTGTTCTAAATAGGTCCCCAACGCATACCACATTGACGGAAATACCTAGTTTCTTTGGCTTGGTCGAGTCACAACATTTTGGGGTTAATATAGTAATTCCAGTAGAGATTAGGACGTATTTGATTCCAAGTATAAGAGTAGGGGGACGCGGATGACAACGGACGAATACTAGAGGAAGAAGGGTTTGTTTACCTCTTCCACCCATAACCTTTTCTCTTCTGTTCTTCTTCTCTCTGCATAGAGAGAGAATTTCCTTGTTACTCACAAATAACTCTTCTCTCTCTATCTGTTTCTCTTACATCCGCACAGACATCTTAGATATCTGAAACCTATCTCTGATTCAGCATTACGCGGCTGAGTTTGTTTTATTATCTTTCGTAATTTTTGTTTTCTTCGTTCGGTGTTGGATTCTGTTGACGTTTTTGGATTGGACGGCGGAGATTTGATATGCAGCAAGGTGACCAAAGGGTGTTGAGCTTGAGACCTGGTGGTGGTCGAGGTGGCGGCGGCAGCAGCAGATTACTTGGTGCTCGCTTCGATTCCTCATCCTCATCGGCGGCAGCAGCTGCTTCGTCTTTAGCTTTTGGTTCTTTCACCTCGGATCTCCCTCTTTTGCGTCCTCATGGCGGTGCTCCTCCTTCGCTCTCGGCAACGGTATATTCGTAGAATTTATGAAATCTGTCTCCCGATTTGGATCTAGATGCTATTTTTTTTTATATTGCTATGATAATAGGCGTTGCCTTTCGAGTTTAGATGCTTTTATATGGTGTTGTTATTTGTGTTTGGTGTGATTTAATTGTGATGATTTTCCTTGAAAAGATTGAATCTTTGATCGATTGTTGCCCTCTGAGCTAAGTGTGAGAAGTTATATATGTTTGTTCTGTGTTTGTATGAATATTCAGCATAGGAAATTATTGGTTTGATTTTTTTCTTGTCTTTGTTAATGGGATTATGCAGAGGAACATGACTTTTATCGTACTGTTCGGTTTGGTTTGGGATGAGCGTTTTAGGACTTAAGATTAAAATTTTTTTATTTATTTTTCCTTTTTTCCATATGTATGTATATATTTTGTGTGCTTACTGAAAATAGTTTAGAGTATCATACCATGTCCTAATTCTTGGTGGGGAACTAAACACGTGTATCTGCTGTAAATACGGACTGACAATAACATGTAGGCTTTAGTTGGGCATTGTGTGAGTTTTAGGCTGCACATAAAAGTCCTATTCATGTTGTGATTTCTTGTTTGAGGACTCAATTAGTTCAAATCGCTGATTAGTTTGCAGTAGTGTTTTTGATTATGCATTAAGTGCTTTTGTTAGGTCTTTTCTTCATCCTTTGCATCCTGTAGCAGTACAGGTATATAGTTGCTGTTTGTGGAAGGTTATTGACTCTTTCATTGCTTATGTTGTGTAGACTGGAGACTCACGTTTTGAGAGCCGTGAGCGTGTGAGGTACACCCGAGACCAGCTTTTACAGCTTGGAAAGGTAACACAATTTATTCTTCGCCTTTAATGCTCAAACATTCAATTTTATCTTATATTCCTATTTGAAGGAGAAGTCACCATTTTAGCACTTTTTCTTAAGTGATGTCTGAACCTATGTTTAATATCGTCATAGGTTGCTGTAATATCTAATGATATTCTCAAAATCAAACGAGAATTTGAATCTGAAGTGTTTGGCGAAGTGCAGAACTGGGGCCGAGTGGAAAACAATGTGAGTTATTGACCATATTTTATTTGCTTTCTTCATTATTTATTTGTTTTCCTCTGTTGCAGTGTGGGATGCTTGGCTTTGGGAATTGTGTGATAATTATGTAGCAGAATGGAATTTCTTTTCCCGGTTTTTTGTTGTTTGAATCAAATGTATTTCTGCAATTATTATAGACTGCCAAATAAAAATTCCTTTCTGTTTCCCCAGCCACCGCCAAATCAATCTTCGGGCCGTTATTCTGAGCCAGACAATCGTGACTGGCGCCGTCCAGCACAGTCTTTTCCATCTGGAGAATCTATACGAGATAATAGAGAGTTTGGTGGGCGATACGACTTCAGGCAGCAAGATACAAATCAATTTAATCGCCAAGACCAACTCAATAACCAATTTTCAAGGGCACAAATCTCCTCTAACCAAGGGGTAACTATATAAGTGTATTGTTTTATTTATTTATTTTTTTGTTACTTCATATGGTTTTATTTGATTTTTTATCAGTTGAATTTCTGGAGGGAGAATTTTTTCTTTCATATGCTACGGATTAATGTTGGCTAAGGCTTATTTTGGATTATTCTTCTAATGTGGTATTGCATTGTTAATGGGAGTTGAAATTGCCCTAACAAAACTGTATATCCTGGGATATAAACACAGAATTGAAGTCCCTTAAATTGATTGTACTTTGTTTGTGGGTTCTGCCTCTTATCCAATTATCTATCAATTATGTCAAACAGTTAGAAGTTTCAACTGATACATGTCATACATTTGTTTGGGGGTAAGTTTTTTCAATTTTGACTTAAGATCTGTATATGGAAACTTGAGATTTTTATGGAAAGGTACATGTAAGCAAAATCTATTGTCAGAATTATTGCTGAAATTGAAAGAAAAGTTTTGCTTACAGACCTGAGGGAGGAATGTGTGTATCTGTTGTGTTGCTGCTTATTTAGATTTCTTTTGTAGTGTATGTGTGGACATTGTCTGATTCCAATTTTGCCAAACTTCATTTACTTTGTTGAAATAGGGAGGGCCAGTTCCTATTTTAGTCAAGGCTGAGGTGCCGTGGTCAGCTAGAAGAGGAAATCTTTCTGATAAAGAACGTGTCTTGAAGACCGTGAAGGGGTAATATTTTTGTTGATGTTTAATTTCTGTCTCCTACACTAATTTGAACCTCCTTTTTGTTTCACTAACTACCGAAAATTGATTGAACAGCCTTAGATAGCATTCTTGCATCTTTCAGATCCTTGAATTCCAGATTATAATTTGGAAAACGGTGGAATGATAATGAGATTAGGATATTTGTTCTTATACAAGTGATTATAACACACTCCTTTGCATTGCCTTTTTTGGAAAAAGGATGCATTATTGTATGAGTAAAACCTTGTTCTACCAATCCTTCTGCTTAGTTGAATTCTGGAGTGATATTCGTCTGCTTAATCTGTGTGGAGACTTTTATCTGAATTATGTGTGTCATGTACAAATATTAACATGTTTTCTAACTACTATTTTCTGTTTCATTTCCAGGATACTAAATAAGCTAACCCCTGAGAAATTTGATCTACTAAAGGGTCAATTAATAGATTCTGGCATTACATCAGCTGAAATCTTAAAGGTTAAGTTTTTTTAACTCCAATTTTTAATGTGTTTTTGTTGCAAATTTATTGTGCTTTACGCTTATTGTAGTTTCCAATCGAACTCATTGGGTGCTTGCAACAGGGGGTTATATCTCTTCTATTTGAGAAGGCTGTGCTTGAGCCCACATTTTGCCCCATGTATGCTGAGCTATGTTATGATCTTAATGCAAAGCTCCCTCCTTTCCCCTCCGACGAACCTGGTGGGAAAGAAATCACATTCAAGCGAGTACTGTTGAATAATTGCCAGGAGGCATTTGAGGGTGCTGACATACTGAGGGAAGAAGTGAGGCAGATGACTGCTCCGGAGCAAGAGTCAGAGCGTAGGGATAAAGAAAGACTTGTCAAGCTCCGTACTCTAGGAAACATTCGTTTAATTGGTGAGCTCCTGAAGCAGAATATGGTGCCTGAAAAGATTGTCCATCATATTGTACAGGTTAGTAGTGAGGGTGGTTGTTTGAAAATATGAAGTTGGTTAAAGATGATTTCTCTTTGAGACATGCTGTGATCGGTTTTAAGACTGCTCATTATTTCTCGTTGTGTAACCAGGAGCTTTTAGGACATGATAGTTCTATCTGTCCGGTGGAGGAAAATGTTGAAGCCATCTGTCAGTTCTTCAACACTATTGGGAAGCAGCTTGATGAGAGCCCAAAATCACGACGTATAAATGACATGTACTTTAGCAGGTTGAAGGATTTGACTACCAATCCTCAGCTTGCTCCCCGGTTGAAATTCATGGTTCGTGATGTTCTTGATCTGCGTACAAACAACTGGGTTCCTAGGCGCGAAGAGGTGGCTTTCCAATGCCTTTTCTCTTTTTTAGTAAACCTCTTGTGTTATGTATTAAGTGGTTGTGATTTGATAAGTGTTTTAAATCTAATTCTATCCTTCTGCTGTTAATTTTGCAGGTGAAAGCAAAAACCATCACTGAAATCCATTCTGAGGCAGAAAAAAATCTTGGGTTGCGTCCAGGTTCTACTGCAAGCATTAGAAATAATCGTGGCATGGTTTCTGGGTCTCCTAGCCCTGGTGGTATGCCCATCACACGGCTTGGTACAGGAGGTATGATGCCTGGCATGCCAGGAACTAGGAAGATGCCTGGGGTGCCTGGAATTGATAATGATAATTGGGAAGTCCCCAGGACACGGTCAATGCCCAGGGGCGATGGATCAGGAATGCAGCCCGGAGGACGTGTTCAGTCACCGGTGATGAGTAAGTCTTCATCACTGAACACAAGGCTGTTACCTCAGGGTACTGGTGGCCTCATGAGCAGTAGGAGTGCCTTGTTGCAGGGCAGTGGTAACCCTCCAGCTCAACCTTCAAACTTTATTACAGGTGCAGAACCTAGATACCAAGCTCCTGTACCTTCTAAACCCATTTATACTCCCCCTGTGCCTCCAGTTGCAGATAAATCACTGGCCCCGGCTTTAAAGTTGAATATGGGTGATCTTCGTAAGAAAACAGTCTCGCTTCTGGAGGAATATTTTAGCATCAGACTGTTGGATGAAGCACTGATGTGTGTTGAGGAACTAAATTCTCCGGCATATCACCCTGAAGTTGTCAAGGAAGCTATCTCCCTTGCACTTGAGAAAAGTCCACCACGTGTCGAACCAGTTTTGAAACTCTTGGAACACTTATTTGCTAAGAAAGTCCTTACATCTAGAGACATCGGGACAGGATGTTTGCTCTATGGTTCTTTGTTGGATGAAGTTGCAATTGACTTGCCGAGAGCACCAAGCAATTTTGGTGAGATTGTCGGAAAACTAATTTTGGCTGGGAGATTGGATTTTAAAGTGGTGAAGGAGATCCTTAAGAAACTGGAAGATGAAATGTTCCGGAAAACTGTACTTGATGCAGCGTTAAGGATAATAAGTTCGAGTCACGGACAAAATGTATTGGATTTGCAGGCATTTGATATCAAGGCATGCCAGAGTCTGCTGTAACAAGTCTAGTATATCTGCGCATTAGTACTTCAATGAGGCAAGCAACTTGTACCATGTGATAAGGCGGAGCTGCCAAAAAGCAAAAATAGGTAATTTTTATTGAGTTGTATATTTTTCCGAGGTCAGAGCATATGTGTTTTATTAAGAAAAAGAAATGAAAAAAAAAGAAAAGAAAACCTATAGTGCCATGGATTTTGTTCTCGAGTGCGGCTAATCATGTTTTGCCGAAATTGCTCGATAAGAGTTGGCCCTTTTCAAGGGTCCAGTTTGTTTTTGTACTTGATTAGTTTTTATTTTTTGACTCATTTTTTATTTTCTTAACTGGGTAATTTAGTTTGTTGTTAAAAAACTGTTCACTTCACAAATCCGAAAGCTTTTTGTCCTTCCCCTGCTGAAGAAGATATCGATCGTATTATTTGATTGGTTTGAGTTCTCTTTCTATTGTTTTCTGAGTTTGGTATGGCTGAAAAGCCGGAAAGAGGTAGTAAATTTGTTTTTATGCAGGCATGACTAGCTTCTTCTGCTCTTTGCCTCGTCCAATTTTATGGATTGAATCAACTTACCCTCGTGAATTCTTTGCTTTCAGTAAGTTAACAGGAAATATTTGATAACTCTTAAGGTAGTTCGTGTTCATGTTACAAATATCAGTCTGATATAGCTATCTGTCAGGATTTTTCCTCCCGATTTTGCTTAATCTAAGCTCAAGTTGAACAATGATGCTAATCAGGCTGAGAATTTTATGGGGGATAACAAAAGCCGGCAATTGTTGAAAACATTAAATAAAAAACTCTAATCAATTGGGTATTAACATTCGGCTCTCTATTATTATTTCACCTCCATTGCGGTTAAAAGCTTATTTTACGTAGATTTGAGGACTTCTTTGTTAGAAATGAACAAATTGGATTTTTATTTGTAATAACGTAAAATATTGGGGACCTTCATATAGCCATTCCGAAAAAACTACAGTAAGGAGAATGCAAAGGAAACAGAGACGGCAATAATACAAGCAGCATGGAAAGAAGACATTTGAGCAGTTAGATGCCATGGCCACGAGTAATCGTAAATCCGCCGCGAACCCTATTTTTGCCGTGAACTCGAGGATACTGAAACTGAAATGAACTATCTGCAGGCCGATCACTCGGCTGAATGTTGACAACGAGACGCGTTCGTTCGTTGTGAGCTGAAATGGGAAGAGAGAAGAAAACGAAGAAAAGGAGAAGGGAGAAGAAGAGTAATCTGAATTTACAGCTCAGATTAAGCATGTCTGGTTCCGTTCTGTTTCTGATGGACTAAGGCTAGCTAGCTGTGTGCTATTTAAGGCCGAAACTAGTACCATATGTTAAATGTGTTAGTAAAAAAGAAAAACAAAACCAGTTGGTTCACTGTAAACAACTAAACTGTGAAATTGATAATCTTCTGCGTTCTAACTGATACAAAAATTCTACGAGCCAACAACAAAACGCAAAACTCTTTCTCACAAAACGATGAATCGCTGAAGATCGTTATCGCCGATTCTCTCCTTCTATCAAAGCTTCTACATAACCAAACTGAATGTCACAACACTGGACCTCCTCCTCATGAATCGGAGGCTCTTCGCTGGAAGCGCAAGGTTTCTCACGATTTCCGTTATCTTTGTAAACAAACAGATCCTGATTGCAGTGTCTGTTGTTTTGGTTGCGATTACAGGCTTAGGAGCGAAAGCAAGAGCTTCTCAGGCTCAGAGAGGATCTTCGAGAAGCTGAAGGTTCTCCCTTTTCGTTTTTATCTTTGTTTCTCATCAGAGATTTTGTTCAATTTTTTGGTTTTTCTTGTAGATGCTTTGCGTTGCGATTTGTTTCCTCAATAATGCAAGTGCTAATTCTTTCATATCTTGTGTCAGTCTGTTTCGTTGGTTCTGTTTTTATTGACATACTTGAAAACATCTAAAGCTGAAAGTAGCTGCGGCTACAGTCAGTGCCATTTAGTATCTTCATTGATGAGATAATATAGATGGCCTGCATATGCTCTTCACCTAGCAGGAAATTTTGGTGGAAGCAAACAGAGAAGAAGAATATTCGAAGGTTCTTTCCAATGATCTCATCTGTTGTAGGTTCCTGAACATGTGTTTATAACCCAAAACTGAACTCTTGGAAGACAATTTTAGATTATATGGAATAGTGGGAGTAGAATTAAAAGTGAAAGGATGACAATTATCCTGGGAACGACGTGTGGGATGGGAAGAACTAGGAGTTCACTGATGTTCTATCCTAGCATGCTTTAGAGTTCGATTGACAAAGTTAAAAAGGCAGTACAGGGGCAAAAATAAGGAACGAAAACCATGGATTGAGGCTGTACACAGGTATTATGGCCTGTCATTCAATGGACAATTAGGCTGCTTACCCTTCCCTTTATGATCCGAATAGTTTTCATGTGATTGATCCAATTTGATTACAATAATGCTTTTAACTCTATGCTCCAGTTTCTTAAGTTCTCTTCACTTTCACAGGGATAGCACATGGTGTAAAACTTTAATTCATTTCTGATGCTGTTTCTAGATAATTTTCCTGTTTTTACTCCCTCCCTAAAGTTATTTATAAGCTATCCTGAAGCATCAATGAAGAATCTATTATTAGTGGGAAGGAACAAGGAAACCATTGATGACATGTTTGGTCGCCCATACTCATAAAGAATAAACAAATCTAATAGTTAATTATTCCTCTAATATATATATATATATATATATTTGAAAATCTATCTTAGAGGAATAATCAATTACTAGACTTGCTCGGATCGATAATACAAAATTTAAATCAAGAGAACCGACCCGCATGTAACATGAAGTCTTGAGTGTCTATCTATACATAATTAAATCATTACAACCACACTTTACAACAACATATATTCTTTCTTTAAAAAATATTAACATCGATTTTATTCTTGTTTGATTTTTTTGAAAATATTAGACAAAATTATTAGAAAAAAGGGTAAGCTATTTGGATGGAATCCAAGATAAAAGAAGTTAAAAAGCATCTAAATCTTTCTTTATAAAGAATCATCTAAATAATTAATTAGAAAATAGAAAATATATACCTTTTAATTCTTTTGATGTTGTTATACATATGATTTTGCATAGGAATAAATATCTTTTTTTTATTTTTATTTTTTAAAAAAATCATTTTTTTCCTCGTAGCATATTCACCGAAAGAACTTCGCTTGACTTTGCTTACTACCACCGGCAAAAGGCATTTGTCCCCTCTAACTTGATTTTTCTTTTTGGTTCTCATTCTTATTCAAAGAGACTATGACAATTGATTCCAAATTTATTACACCAGCTAAATTTCCATTAAATTGATTCTCTTTTTACGGTTGTTAACCATGAAACCATGGCTATAAATTGACATGAAATCCAACTTTAAGATTGCAAAGAATTGATATTGATATTTAACAAAACCCTAAAGTCTAAAACCCTAAGACAACACCATACCCTAGTTTCTTAGCCTACCCATGAAGGTGATTGGCATCAAGAGAGTAGTAGTACCTTTTTGGTTTTTCTTTATCTTTTGCTGCAATGCAAGCAATTTGACCTCGGAAAAGCTACTTATAATCGAGAGTAAGTTTATTCTTTCTGTTGAAAAGCACTCTTGTGTTTCTTAATGCAATCCATAACAAGCACTTTTACTGTTTTCTCGTCTATATGCAGATGGGTATGGTAGCAAAATCGTGAAATCAAGCGAAGAAGTTGAACCAAGATCAAAAGCACTTAAAGGAATTCGTGAAGTTATTCTTCATTTGGGGATTAATGTTTCAGAAGGAAAGGAAGGAATAGAAACTTATAATCAATCAAAGAAAGCCAATAAGGGAGTTTACGGCGGCGGTAATATTCCCCGGCCGAAAGGCAAGAAAAATGGAGCATCTTCCTTGAGCTTGAAATCATCTTCTTCAATGGCACTTGAGACTCTGGTTATTGGGTTCCTCTTTTTCCTGTTCTTTTGAATGGTTTATGATATGGCCATCTTCATTTAGGGTCAAAACGAACGCCAACTCTGTAAATTAATTGTCTATCTTTGTTTTAAATCAATGAGTTGCGTTGTATTAATTTTACATGTAAAACATATTTTACATACATAACACTTTTTTTATACTATTGCTTTGTATCTTCTTTAATTTTCACTATTTGCACCTTGTTCAAACTCGTAAAGCATTTTGGCAAGGGATCACACAAACTCTCCACTTGTTATTAGAAGATGTGATTTGATGACAAATTATTAATAATATAAAAAAGAAAAAATATTTTAATATAAGATAATAATAAAATAAAAAAATTAATTTATTCTTATTATAAATTTTATTTTATTTAAAAGTATTTTAAAAATATTTATAATATTTATAATTAATTAATAATATTAAAAATTTTAATTATTATAAAATTTTATCCCTAAAATATTAATTGCGATCACATATAAGTGAAAGTAAATGTTTAATTAGTAAAAAGAAAATGAATAAAGAGGAAAAAAAAATTTGTAAATGTTTTTGATTACAAAATGTCCGTGCTGAATTGGCAGCCATGAGTCCGGCAATCCAAAATGAACGGTACTGTCCTAAGTTGGCAAGCTCAGAACACACAGTACTTCTCTGAATTTACGACTGCCAATCAACCTCTCCTAGATCCGTCACTACCAACCAAACCAATTCAGGGTCCATAATACCGATCTGATTCCGTCACTGCCCTACGTTAGCGACCCACACCGATATATTATATTATGGGTGCGTCTATCTATGAATGGTCACCGAAACCAATGTACACTAAACGTTCATAAATGATGGTTAGTAATTGGCCATTTTATGAATGACTGGTCACGAACGCCGACACATATACATACATACCGCCGCCCGTAATGCGAGCCCCACTTAGCAGGTCACCATCAAATATATACTTTTTTTATCATTGTATAATCTATTTAAAATAATAATTTAAAATAAAAATAAAATATATATTTACTTATAAATATAAAAAGTCAAATTAAAGATAAAATTATTAAAAGTAATTATTTTAATAAAAATAAATTAAAACGAGTTAAAAATATAAAATAAAATTAAAATAAAAAATTTTC
Organism: Xylocarpus granatum; assembly: GCA_019650275.1. Classification (NCBI taxonomy): domain Eukaryota; kingdom Viridiplantae; phylum Streptophyta; class Magnoliopsida; order Sapindales; family Meliaceae; genus Xylocarpus; species Xylocarpus granatum. Next base: position 73,753 of record BNST01000311.1, on the reverse strand, counting down.
AATTTCAAATCTAAAAGTAATACGGCCATTGTTCGCTTTGCCCATGCAAACGATGTATCTTCACATAAATTTCCATTGACAAAACCCCCCAGTCAAGGAAGAAGAAAACCCTACCGAGTTCGAGCACTAGCTTTTGCTTTGCTGTAATGTTTTATACCTCGTATTTAGTATCCATACAACTCCTCGTGTAGAATAAATGTACGTATGTTGAACAAATAATATACTGGAACGTGGCTTGTTTACGGCCAAATAAAAAGGTCATTGTCTGTGCCCCGTGTTCGCCATTCTTTCGTCTTCTGCCTTCAACGAACAGTGATTGATTGAAGATATTTAGTGTCTGATGTGATCGATGATTAAGGCGTTGAGAGGAAGGGTGAAGTTGATCAAACAGGCAAAGAGAAATTGCTCAGTGGTACGGTTCTACTTTATTAGTGTAATTATTAAATATATTTCCAATAATAAAACACTATCTATTTTCTCCAGCTTAGCATATTTGCATTACAAGTTTTGCAGTTTCTTACTGTTACATGCTTTCAAGTTCATATACTTTTGTGCTTGTACTGTATTGCATACGGAGTTTCTTTCCATTAATTTTCAGGGGCTGACAATAATGGAGATTCATCAAGTAAAAGAGTCGACAATTGTTCAGCCTGCGCAGGAAACGCCTCAACACTGGCTGTGGAACTCTAACCTAGATCTGCTGGTTCCGGAAGTTCACATTCCGACGGTGTACTTGTACCGCCGACCGAATGATGCTTGTAATTTCTTTGACGCTGCCGTGTTGAAGGAGGCTTTGAGCAACGTTCTTGTGCCGTTTTATCCCATGGCGGGCAGGTTGGGAAGAAGTGGAGATGGAAGACTTGAGATAAATTGCAATGCAGAAGGAGTTTTGTTTATTGAAGCTGAAACAAATTCTGTTGTCGATGATTTGGGCGATTTTACTCCCAGCTTGAAGCTGCGGCAACTCCTTCCAAATATGGATTATTCTGTCGATATCACTTCTTATCCACTTCTGATATTGCAGGTACGGGGAATTTCTCTGTCTTTTTTGTTCTGGTCGCATCTAAAATATTTTTAAATTGATTAAAATGAAGAAAAAAAAACAAAGTTTTCAAAGAAGCAGCAAGTTACAGGGAATATACGTAGGTCCTTGGAGATCGTAGACACAGGCAATCATAGAATTTGACTAACATCAATTTAAAATTATTGTTTGTTTTTTGATTCATTATTAATTTTGATTGAAGTCTATATACCAAAATTTAGGCTGCCCGGAATTAGATTTTTAAATTGAAGAATAATAAACTTAAGACTGTTAACTGGAAAATGTTGGGATTAATGCTCTTGAGACACAGAGCTTTAAACACTACTGTCCAAAAGTGTTTTCTGAAAGTATTTTCTTGGTTTGTTCTCCCTTGATTGAAGCTGTTCTTGCCAACAGCTGCACCATTTGTTTTCTGTCTGAGGCATACTTGTCATCTACCCACTTGATTGATGCATCAGTATACTGTATGTTAAAGCTACTTGAATCTTTCGAAAACAATTGTTGAATTATTTGAAAACATTTTCGTAAATCACAATTATTTCTAGGTTACCCGTTTCAAGTGCGGGGGAATTTGTCTTGGAGTTCTGTTGCATCACACTTTGGCGGATGGGACTTCGGCTATTCATTTCATCAACACATGGGCTGACGTGACACGTGGCCGTCCTATTAGCATCCCACCGTTCATCAATCGAATCATATTACGTTATGGAATTCCACCTTCTCCTTCGTTTCATCACATTGAATATGACCAACCTCCTTCGATGACCGGAACTGATAAATTACAATCGAGTGCTGAACCCAATTCTACGGCCATGATTAAACTCTCCGCGGAGCAGATCAGTTCGTTAAAAGCTAAGTCGAAGAAAGACCATGTTAGGTTTAGTACCTATGAAATCTTGGCTGCTCATATATGGCATTGTATGTGCAAGGCTCGTGAGTTATCTGATGATCAAGAAAGCAAGTTGTATGTAGCTACAGACGGACGATCCAGACTGAATCCTCCACTCCCTCTTGGGTACTTTGGCAATGTACTCTTCACTGCTGCTTCCGTTTCTAAATCAGGTGATATCCAATCAAAGCCGTTGATTAACACCGTAGAGAAAATCCATGCAGCACTGAAAAGGATGGACGATGAGTACTTGAAATCGGCCCTTGCTTTTCTTGAACAGCAGCCTGCTCTGACGGTTCTGAGGCGTGGAGCTCACACATTCAAGTGCCCTAATCTCAATGTGGTGAGCTGGATTAGACTGCCAATTCACGATGCAGATTTTGGCTGGGGCCGGCCTGTCTTTATGGGACCAGCTAGTGTCATTTTCGAAGGAATGGTTTACATATTGCCATGTCCAAGTAACGATGGCAGCTTGTCACTGGCAATATGCTTACAAACCCGTCACATGCCACTTTTCAAGAAGTACTTATTTGACATGTAGGCACTTGTACTGTAATATTTATGGCATTGGATTGGTGACTGAATAATTGCAACATTTTTTTTTGTCTTGTTGGATTTTTTTATTGAATAAATTCAGGTTTAAAGAAAGTTATTACAGGAAGCTTTTACAAGCATTTGGTAAAACATAAAGTTTTCAAGTTCGAGACATTAATTTTATGACATTGATGGGCGCTGAGAGTAAATTTACAGAGATTCGATCCCCATTTTCCTCCACGTTTTCATAGTTTCAACGCGGACTTCAGCTTTCACTGGGCACTAGATAGATAGTCATAAGTGATTTTATTGAAATTCAAAAACCAACTTCTTGAAATCCTCACTCACTGGCAAAACTTATGGCGACCTTATTTTCTCATTATAGAAAAATATATAGGCAATTAATCTTCATACAATACAGTTGGTTGCACTCAATTAATCTCCAGTCTTTAGTCATTGTGCTTGAATTTTCATTCCAATGGTTGCCTGAACATATTCTGAGCTGCTCAGGTTGTGACATGATACGGTAATGGAAATTTATATGAAGGAACCAACTAGTATTCGCCCAGCCAAAGCAAATCCGAATTTGAGCCTTTTGTTGCCACCATTTCTCGTCCCCGTAGTGCTGTTCTACCGAAGAAGGAATGATTGTTCCGGTTTCTTTGAAACTGCTCAGGTTCTGGTTTTTTTAATTTAATTTATTTGGCATGTAAACTATTTCAAGTGTGGAGGAGTTTGTATTGGAATTGGGTTGAACCATATTTTGGCAGATGCGATTTCTAAGTACCGTTTCATCAATGCATCGGATAAAGACGACTTGTGGCCTTCCGATTGGCCATCCACCGTCCTATGATCGGACAATACTCAATGCTGGGTTCCCACCTTCTCCAAAATTCCTTTACATTGAATAAGACCCGCCACCAACCATGAATAATCCTACACAACAGAAACCCAATCGAATCCCACGTCCGTTTCCATTGCTATCCTTAGACTGTCACTTGACCAAATCCATACCCTTTAAGAAAAATCCAAAAAAGACAATGAATCCACAGTCGAATATACTAAGTATTAAAAACTCACATATAATTACAAAATCTTCATTTAATTTCTAAGTCGGACAAAATTATCTCAAATCATTGTCACTTTTAAATAAAGGGTCTCCAAATCTTACGAGGGAACGTTTTAAACTTTATTATTGTACTGCCGTTAGGTGACCGTCATTGTACTTTTTATATTTTAAATAAGTGATTAACGGTCATCACTGGTTCCGTCACTAGTAAATTAATGAGCAAGTGGGAAAATATAGACTCACTTTAATTATAATCTAATTAATACAAGTACGTTGCACATAAATGAACAATGTATATCCTCCTGCTCTCCAAAATCAGAAGACATTGTTCGTTCATCACCATATTTCTAAGGACTACGGAAACACAAGGAAGAAGGGGAAGAAGAAAAGGGAGACAGAAAGAGAGAGAACACATTAAGGTGCCTTAATTTCGATTTTCTATTAATTCGTTGAACTATTACTTCCATATTTTCTTCATCACCATATTTATAGTTTGTCCACCGTAGTTGGTTGATTTTGACAATCTGAAACAACCATGGCCGGAAGGTTTGGAAGGGATGAAAATGGCAGACTTGAGATACATTGCAACGCCGAGGGAGTTTTGTTCATAGAGGCTGAAACAAACTGTGCCATTGATGACTTGGGCGACTTCTCGCTAAACTTGATGTGCCTTGCTCCCACAGCTGATTATACAAGAGATATATCTTCTTATCCATTGCTTTTGACACAGGTACAAGAAATCACAATCCTTATATGGTGAATTCAAAGACTTGTTGTATAAATGATATAAATTTGTATGTTGTTGTATATTAATTAGGTAACGCACTTCAAATGTGGAGGAGTTTCTCTTGGAGTTGCATTGCATCATACTTTGACAGATGCAACTGCAGCTTCTCATTTCATTAACGCATGGGGCTGAGATCGCACGTGGCATTCCAATTTCCATTCCACCCTCCTTTGATCAAACGGTATTGGAGGTTGGGATACCAACTTTTCCTACATTTCATCACATAGAATACGATCCACCACCCTCCATGAATACCCCTACTCAAAATCCCAATTCCATTTCCACTGCAATCCTTGAAGTATCGGTTGATCAAATCAACTCTCTGAAAACCATATTAAAGAAAGATTTTGGATCCAATATCAAGTATAGCAGGTTTGGAATCCTTGCAGCGCATATCTGGCGTTGTGTGTGCAAAGCACGTGGATTGTCCGATGATCAAGCCAGTAAGTTACATATTGCCACAAATGGACGTTTTAGATTGAATCTTTCGATTCCAGCTGGATATATTGGCAATGTCATTTTTGCAGCTACATCGATAGCGTTATCAGGTGATATTCAGTCAGAACCGTGGACAGAATTCATAAAGCAGCAAAACGGATGGATGATGAATATTTGAAGTCCTCAATGGCTTATCTAAAGCAACAGCCGGATCCATCGATTTTTAAAAAGGGTGCTCACATGTTTATAAGTGTCCTAATCTCAGTATATCTAATTTGTCACACACCCCTATTTCTGATGCAGATTTCGGATGGGGTAATACATATTTTACCAAGTCCAACTCAGGACGGGAGCTTGTATGTGATTATAAACTTAGAAACTCATCGTCTCCTGCTCTTCAAGAAGTTATTTTATGAGATCTTTTTACAACCCCAGATTGCAAGATCAAGGTATTGATGTTTAAACCGATTGATTTGTAACGTGAGTTAATGGATGTTCAAATAAATGAATTACTCTTCTTCAGATCATTGGCAAGCATGGCTTTTTATTGATATGTTGAATGTGGTTATGTCGCATTCATTAACGTATTTACACGAACATCCCAGTGGGGATACCATATTTACAAGCTAAAACAACAATATCTATGTCACAGATAATAAATTGAGAGTCATGTTGACTTATTGAATTCCATTTTCATTTGCAAATATAAGACTATTCTTATTAGAAAAAGGATTAAAATAATTTTTTGTAATTAGATACACTGTGTCATATTATCATTGAAACAGTCTTTTAATGGAGTATGCTATGATCACCATAAACCATCTCTGATCTTATTTGCCAATATCTCTCTCTCTCTCTCTCTTCCTCGATTGTTAAAGAGCATAATGGGAACAACCTAACTATTGGGTGGGTGGTTTTCAAAGAATCCTCACCTTTTATACATTGACATAAAAGGTGATCTTACCAATCAACATAAAATATCACCAATCAATCAGACTCATATGATTCATTATATGACAAAATTTGAAAAAGTCAACTTGTTCAAGATCATTATTTCCAATTAATGATGTCCACTTGGATTTAAGTATAAATCAATAGACGTCGTAGCTTGTGGATTAACTTAATTATTATTTTATTCCTTGATAATCTTTAAAGATTGAATTTGCCGCCTGTTCTTGGCCTGTTGCTTGGATTTATAATTCTCTTTTATCGTATTAAAATAAATTAAAAAAAAACAATAACGAATTAATTGTTTGGGAAGTTTATTACAGAATTTTAACCTTTTGCTCCAGATTCAATGTACAAGACCTTGAACAAATCATACTTGTTAATCTAAGACACCTTGTGAATATTTAAACTTATTTGTTGTTTTCACAAATCACAAGAACAAATTCAATATTCTCTCCCATCTTCTCCAATTTTATCTCTACAGTTTCTCACAGTACTGTTTTCTTCCCACAGATTGCAATCTGCTTTGCAGGTAACACAAGAATATATATATATATATATATATATAATATATATATTTTCCTTTGTAGTTTCTTTGTCTTCAGTATACAACGATTTGATTAATATGTTCATAAGTGCAGTTTTTTATTTTTTTAAATTAAGTTCGTTCTCTTATTATATTTCTGCCTATTGCAGGTAGCGATAAGAGATAATCTAACACCATGGAAATTCATGTCAAGCAGTCAAAAATTGTATGCCCAGCCAAAGAAACGCCTAAACATTTCCTAGAAAATTCTGTTCTGGACATGGTGGCACCAGCAGTTTATGTCCCCAGTGTATTTTTCTATCGCCGGCCAAGAGGTTCTTCCAATATCTTTGAAGCTGGCTTGCTGGAGAAATCTCTAAGCAACGTGCTTGTGCCGTTTTACCCCATAGCTGGAAGACTGGCAAGAAATGAAAATGGAAGAACTGCAATAGACTGTAACGGGAAGGGAGTTTTGTTTGTGGAGGCGGAAGCAGATTGTGCTATTGATGATTTCGGTGACTTCTCACATGGCTTCAAGCTTTTGCCGCTTGTTTCAACTGTTGATGATACGAAAGATATATCTTTTCGTCCGCTCATGGTTGCTCAGGTACAAGAAATATGAATCGTCTTATCAATTGAGTTTTAATACTTGATTTCGAGTACTGATTAATTATCATCAAATAAATGGGATTAATATGAAAATCATGAGCTGAAATGGTTATATTCCAGGTTATTGTGATATTTGATTTTACTATATTGTATATTAATTGTATGTTGATTAGGTGACTCATTTCAAGTGTGGAGGAGTTTGTCTTGGAGTTAGATTGCATCATATTTTGGTAGATGCAGTTTCAAAGTACCATTTCGTCACCACATGGGCAGATATCTCGCGTGGTCTTCCGGTTAGCGTTCAACCATTGTTTGATCGGACAGTTCTAAGTGTTGGGGTCCCAACTTCACCCACATTCCACCACATTGAATACGACCCACCTCCTTCCATGAATTCCCCTGATCAAAATATAAAGTTCCAAACAAACCCTGAATCCATTTGCTCCGCCATCCTTAAACTATCACTTCATCAAATCAACACCCTTAAAGAAAAATCTAGGAGAGATGATGGATCCAGCGTCAAGTATAGTAGGTTTGAGATTTTAGCAGCACATATTTGGCGTTGCGTGTGCAAAGCTCGTGGACTGCCTGATGATCAATTGAGCAAGTTACACTTTCCCACAAATGGGCGGTCTAGATTGAGTCCTCCCCTCCCATCTGGGTATTTCGGCAATGTAATCTTCACTGCTGTTGCAATTGGCTCAGCAGGTGACATCCAATCGGAACCATTGAACTATACAGTAGAAAGAATTCATAAAGCAGTAGAGAGAATGAATAATGAGTACTTGAAGTCAACTCTTGCTTATCTAAAACAACAACCTGAGCCAACAAATCTAAGGAGAGGATCAAACACTTTTAAGTGTCCCAACCTTAACATAGTTAATTTGATTCAAATGTCTCCTTATGATCCAGATTTCGGATGGGGTAGACCCATGTTTGCGAGGCCAGTTAATACATATTTCGAAGGGATATCACATATCTTACCAAGTCCAGCCAATGATGGAAGTTTGTTGGTGGCTATAAACTTGGAAACCCAACACATTCATCTCTTCAAGAAGTTGTTTTACGACATCTTTCTGCAAGGCCAGAATGCAAGATCTAAGTATTGACCTTTGAAACTTCTCATTTGTAATCAGAATTGACATGGTCGTCCACACAAGTACAATGTATCGAGACTACCCAAAATTCTCATATTTCTTTCATTATTCAAGAAATTTTATTGTAATTTTACCAATTTTATTAGAAATTTAATCGGGTTGTTTATATTTTATTTATTAGTAAAGCAGAATTCATTTTACATGTTTTTAGTTTTATTAAAAGAATAATTTATTTTATTATAAATTAAAATATTATTTTAATTATTAAATTAATTTTTTTATTTAATAAAATAATATTAAAAAGACTTTTTAAAAAATATATATTATTTTAATATTACGTTTGGTAATGGATGAACGAGAGGACAAAAGTCAGCACAGAAGAATTTTGCGATTAAGATAATGAATCGGTCCAATCAAATGCGAGCATATCAATGCAAGCGTGTTTAAATCAGTCATCTTGTCTCTCTTACTCAACCATACTCCCTCTTCCAATCTCTCCAATTACCGATTCCGATCTCCAATCGTCGCCTCTTCTCCTCCAACGCCGTCAGATCGCCAGTCCGCACCTTCTAACTGCACTGTCTTCTTTTCCCGGATTGAAACACACGTTTTGCAGGTAATCCCAGAAGCACTCCCTCTTCTCTCTCTCCTTCTTTCTCCCCCTTAAGGATGAGTACGGTCTTTGTTTCTTTAATTTTCTTAGATATTAGATGATGATCATGATTTAAAAATATAGAAGGGATTCATGGTTACAATTCTATGAACTGGAGTTTGAATATTATTCTTTTAAAGGAATTTTATTAAATATATCTCAACTTCTTAAAATATATTGGTATTTTTTATTTTTTAAAAATAAAATTTTAATTTATTTATACTAAATATTAATTTATATTTTAAATTTTTATTAATATAAAATTTTAATTAAATTGATATAAATATTATTAATACAAATTATATTAAATCTAAATATTTGCGGTATATAAAAATGCTTTAATCGTTAAAAATTAAAATATTTTAACAATATTATTAATTAAAATTATTTAAATATTTTATAAAAGAATTATTATTTTATATAAATTAAAATAATTTATTAAATAATTAAAATTTTTTTTTATTTTATTTTATATTAAGTTTTTTTAATTAAATATTATTTTTATTTTTAAAAATGTAATAAATTTTAAAAAATATGAATAATTGAAATTTTATTTATAAAAAATACATAAATAAAGAAATATTTATTTTAATTTATTAATTTATAATATCAAAAAATTAGTGTGTTTTTTTTTATAAATTTTTGTTATAAAATAAAATTATTAAGAAAATATACGATAAAACACTGTATAATTCTTTAAAATTTAATTTTTAAATATTTTGTAATACTTATTAACATATTTTAAATATTTTTAATACAATATTATGAAAAAAAAGAATTATACAAGAATGTTGATGGCTGCATGCTAGACTTGGGATAAGATTAAATTAATTTATGTTTTTAAAATTTAAATTTTGATTTGATTAAAGTCAGTCTACTTGGTCCCGCTGCATTTTTATTAGATTCCCGTGCTCTTGTCTTTATTAATGGCGAACTGGCTTTATTATTATGCTGGGTCCGGTTGTTGCAGGTGGTGATCTAGACGCGCAATGGAACTTGAAGTAAAGCAGACAACAATTATACGTCCTGCCCAGCAAACGCCCAAGCATTTCCTGCAAGTCTCTGACCTGGACGTAGTGTCACCTCAAGTTTACGTCCCTCTTGTGTATTTTTACCGGCGGCCAAGTAATTCTTCCAATTTCTTTGAAGCTGGTTTGCTGAAAGAGGCTCTGAGCAAACTTCTTGTCTCGTTTTACCCTATGGCTGGAAGGTTGGGAAGGAAAGAAAATGGAAGACTTCAGATAGACTGTAATGGGGAAGGAGTTTTATTTGTGGAGGCGGAAGCAAGTTGTGGTATTGATGATTTTGGCGACTTCTCAGCAGGCTTTAAACTTTTGCCGCTTGTCCCAGCAGTTGATAATACAAAAGATGTGTCTTCTCGGCCACTTTTGGTGTCACAAGTAACCCATTTTAACTGTGGTGGAGTATGTCTTGGAGTAAGGTCGCATCATATTTTGGCAGATGCAACTTCAGTATACTATTTCATCAACAAATGGGCTGATATAACACACGGTCTTCCCTTTAGCATTCAACCGTTACTTGATCGAGCCATTCTAAGTGCTGGGATCCCACCTTATCCTACGTTCCATCACATTGAATATGACCCACCTCCTTCGATGAATATCCCTAATCAAAACAAAGATTCTCAATTGAATCCTGGGTCCATTTGCACTGCCATCCTTACACTATCACTTGATCAAATCAACACTCTTAAAGAAAAATCTAGGAGAGAACACGGACCTACTATCAAGTATAGCAGATTTGAGATATTGGCAGCTCACATATGGCGTTGCGTGTGTAAAGCCCGGGGATTGTCTGATGATCAAGCCACCAAGATACACTTTCCCACAAACGGACGGTCCAGATTGAATCCTCCACTTCCATCTGGGTATTTCGGCAACGTGATCTTCACTGCTACATCAATTGCGTTATCAGGTGATATCCAATCAGAACCGTTGAATTATACTGTGGAGAGAATTCATAATGCATTTAAGGGGATGGATGATAAGTATTTGAAGTCAGCTCTTGCTTATCTAAAGCAACAACCTGATCCAGCGACTCGAAGGCGAGGAGCCCATACTTTTAAGTGCCCTAATCTCAATATAGTCAATTTGATTCAAATGCCTATGCATGATGCAAATTTCGGATGGGGTCGACCCATTTTCACGAGGGCTGTTAACACTTATTTCGAAGGGCAATCGCATATTTTACCAAGTCCAACCAATGATGGGAGCTTATTAGTGTCTATAAATTTGGAAACCCAGCCAATGCAACTTTTTAAGAAGTTATTTTATGAGATTTTTCTGCCCTGCCCAAATGCAAGATCTAGGTATTGATACTGGTAGAACCTTTGATTTGTAATCAAGATTGATGTAGCGGTCTACGCTTGGATACACTACTCTAATGTTATCTAGCTATGTATGATGTTACTACTTCATTTCACACTATACTACTCCTGTGTCGTAATCTCTGCCATACTTCTGTCCATATGCTGCTAAGTGATTTCTTTTTATAGGTTTTTTTTAAAAAACAATTGGCATTGTCCCTAATGCTGCCGTTTTGTCAGAAATATTTTACTTTTGTCGTCTACTAAAGATTTTTGTCTTTATTGATTTAAAGTTTCTTCTTTTTTCTGTCTAGTGTGATTTTTTTTTGTTTAAAAATTTTACTGTATTGAATAGGTAACTTATTTAGAGTGTGGAGGAGTTTCCTTGGAGTAATGTTGCACCATAGATTGGCAGATGCAACTTCAACTTACCATGTTATGAACTTACGGGCTGAGATAACGTGTGGCCTTCCAACTAGGTTTCCATCGTTCTTTGATCGGACCGTACTTAGATGTTGGTGGCATCCTTCCATCAATATCTATACTCAAATTTTAGAATTCCAATCAAATCCTGAATCCATTTCCGCAGCAATCCTCAAAGAAGAATCCGTGTTCAAGTATACAGGTTTGAGATCCTAGCAGCACATATGTTTGGTGTTGTGCAAGCAAAGCAGGTGGATTATCTGAAAAAAAGTCAACTCTTGCATATCTATAGCAGCACCCTCATTTTTTTTCCTGCGAGTCTGCCTGTTGCTAGAATCTCGAACTTTTGGGAATGTTGTCGGGTTGCCTGATTTCACGATGAACTCGCGCTGGTATTCCAGCGATTCCTGCAAGATAAAAACACCGTTATCTTTTATAACTAAGAATACAGATGAAATTTTATTGTTTTCATGTTATGATTATCCTTTTATAATTACTAATAGAGATGAATGTGTGTGTTGTTTTCGGGAAACAACGATATTAATGAAGGTGTTGATTTTTGCTTCCTAGTCCCCTTTCTTTATATCTTTTTTTCTTTGTTTGAACCTTATTTATAGCGTTTTCACCTTTCCATGTTTTAGTTGATGTTTAATTCTTGATGAAATTGTCTTCCAATAGGACTATGATATATGCTTAGTTATAAACTAGCCCTAACTCATCCTTATAAGATTGGAAATCTAGTTTACTAAGAGTCCTACTTCAACCCCAGGTCTTGCAAGCCTGTTAATGAGACAAATAAAATTGCTTGTTGAGTATGTCCTAAGTACATCCTACCTTGTCCTCGATTCACTTATCCTAATTTATCCTTAGGCATAGGACGCCACCATCTGTCTCCGACTTCTATTTACTCTTCATCTGAGGCCCTTTTATGTCGAGGAGGAATGATCTGACCTTACCTTTCCTGAACCGTTTCTTGACAAGGAGATGCCGGAGGTGCTGGGGTGAGTTATCTTTGCATATACGGAATGGATTTGGCTGATGGGAAATATCATGATCTAACAATAATTAACTTAACCTCATGATGATCCAACACCGAAAAAATGTCTCCTTGCAAGCAAACATAAATCTAGATTAAAGAAGCATTAGTTGGAACCAGCAAAAAGAAGAGGTGTGTACTTTATAAGACAACCAATTACAGCGGGGGAGCCAACTTTTACTCGGTGGGATTAGATTGAATAATAATAACAGTAAATAAATAAAGAGATCATGTCCATTAATATTATAAAGAATACATCCCAAAATCATCAATAATTATTTGTGGGTGGTGATGAATATAGAAACCCAGCAGACACAACTATTCAAGAAGTTGTTTTACCACGTGTTTCTGCCATGTCAAAATGTAAGACCTAGTTACTGATAGATGAATTATTCATTTGTAATCGCAACTGATGTAGTGGGATATGCTAAGAAAACAAATAGCGATGAAAGCATCTCACAGGATTGGAATTCTCTGTCATTTCTCATGACCAAAAAGAAAATAACAGTCATGATGCTTGTGCAAAGATTTTACATAAACTTGGACTGAATTCAAACCCCTTGCATAAAATCAATACACAGGAAAGAGTTTAGCAGTATGACATCGTAGCTTATATAGAAAAGGCAAACACCGAGAGGTTTCATCAAGGTGTGTAGAGTGGAGGACTGTATGAAATATTAAAATCTCTTTTATTTTAACACGTTTCTGAATTATAAACGTGGCACATTTTATTCGTTTTGGGAATTTCTATACCCGTGTGACAGCGCGCAGACAAATTAAAAATCTCTGAACACAATCTATAGTGTCGAAGAAAATTCATATATAACACAATACACAGTCTCCCCACACCGTACTGGCGCGTGAAACAAACGTGCTCTTCTATCATCAACCATCAATAAAGTTCTTTTATTCTGCAGCACGGCTATGATAATAATTCGAGGATTCTCTCGTTTTCTCTGTGGTTTTTTGACCGGTTTACGATTCTTTCTACAGTTTAATGGAGTTCAAGTTTCATTCAGTTGACGGCAGAACGGCCCCGTATCTGTCTTCTTGTACTTCTTCTCCAAGCTTGAGTTACTTCTCTGAGCAAGCATTGCGAGGTTTGTACAGATCGATCTATCTTTCTATCTATCTATGGTCATTGCCATCTGTTTCGTTGCTGAGAAAACTAGAAAGGAAATGAAAAGAATTTTTAATTTATTTATTTATGTTTTAAGAAATGTTCTGAGAGTCCTCCAAGTAGATAAAACGACATTTGTGTCCTGAATTTCGATGAAATAAACGAACGTGTTTTTTTTTCATTTTTAAGCGAAAAGCATTTGGAATGCTTGTTAAAGAAGCATTTAATATGTGGGTTTCTTGTGAAAAAAATATATTTTTTTAGGGGAAAGGGGCTTTCGATTTGAAATGGCTCTGGAAAGTGCTTTTGCAGGCAGCGGTTTGATGTGCAATCGAATAACTTGCTTTCTGAAAAGCATTCCAGGCACAATATCTCTTTGAAACATGACATTTTTTGTATAGTTGAGTTGAATGCAGAACATTGGAGGTTTTATGATAACTATAATACGATGTCTTTATTCTTAATAATTTACAATTCTCATTCTTATAAATATAAATTGATAGTTGACAAAAATTTTGTGGCTGTTTTCTCTTGGAGTGAAAACATTGCAGTCTTTCAATAGCATGAATAAATAGGCAAAACCATGATTTTAGAAACAATTTGAAAAGATAAAGATTCAGAGCCTTTGTCTTTATGTCATCAAATCAATTCTCTTTACTTGAAAACTCAAATATCCTGCATTTCCCACATTTAAACAGTTCCCTTGATCTCTCTCGTTCTCTTTATGTCATTGCTGAATGTCAATTGGAAGATACTCTACTCATTTAGATAGAGCACATTTAGAGACTTCTGCCCTTTTGATATATAATTTACATATCTTCCAGTGAGAACAAATAATGCAAAATGTATTACAAAACAGGAGAAAATTGAAGCTTTTCTTGGAGTTGTCAAAAACAGTTGTTTGGCTGCAATGCTTATGCTTAAAACCAGGTTAAAATCTTTAAAAAATAAAAAGTTTGTTTTGTTGTTCTTTATGAGATTGAATTTAAATCATATGCCATCACTCTGGAATGTGTCATAAATTTTGAGATTTGTGAATCGTGAACCAAATGCTGCTTAAGGCTTTGTGTGAAAGCAGAACTCAGTTTTTTTCTCCTTTCATCTAATTCTTATTGCTTAATCAGCTTGTTACTTTTTCTTTCTGAAATTTGAGTTATTTTAGTGTAAAAGAGGTTCCTATGGGAAGGATATAAAAAATAACTTCAGAACCTTGAAGTATTTCCCACTTGAAAGCTTATTGATATCGTTTCACTGCAATTTCTCAGCAATCAAATAGTCATACCTTATAATTTTGACCTAGTATAAAGTTTCTCTTTCAGCTAACCATACAACAGCCCCAAGTTTAATACCAAACCAAGGAGACTCTTACACAATCCAGCTTGAGATTGAAAAGGAGAGGATTGGGCAAGAATTCATTGCAGCAGAAAATATGCACCGACGACTAACAGTGCTTGAAGATGAGATGACGAGAAAGATGATGATGGAAGGAGTGATGCCAAACCCAAGAGACTTTTACACAATCCAGCTTGAGATTGAGAAGGAGAGGATTGGGCAAGAATTAATTGCAGCAGAAAATGTGCGCCAACGACTACGAATGCTTGAAGAAGAGGTGACGAGGAAGCTGATAATGGAAAGAGAGATGCCAATGCATAGATCAAGAAGAGCAGGTATATCAATTGATGAAAGGCTTGCAAACTGGCTGCACTCAAGGTATCCACCAATGCACCAGGTCAATAACCACTGGCTTGAGGACCGGTTAGCATTTTCTTGGAATCCCAGCTTGGGATTTAGACATAATGGACTGCCTCCTATTTCGGCACAGTTTTCAGATGCTGCTGAAGATGAGACTGAAAGTGCCTTGGACTTTACCCAGAAGGATAAATTGATTATGCTGGTCAGTGTTCGAAGTATTTAATTATATAATTTAATTTATCCTTTTTGTGTCAATGAGTTTCTTTGTCTTCAATATTGGTTAGTAGCTGTATTCTGTGTGTTCTGTTTGCTACACCTTTGGTGGGGTTGAGTTGATCAGATGCTAAAGGAGGAAGCATGTGAATTATACTTTTCTTGTAGCTTTTTGTCTAATTGAGTTTGTCATGTTTCTCTTCTGCACTATCTCCGGCAATACTAAAAGTTTGGTAGAATTTGTAGGGGACAAATAGCTCTATTAGTTTTTTGGTTTTGACTGTTTTCTTTTCCTCATTGGCTGCAAGCTTGCTGAGGTAGGGTGTATAATCAGCATCAAAAGAAGGACATACTGTTTTATGCTGCCTTTCTATTATTATTTTATTTTTATGTATTCTGGAAAATGGACTATTGTAATGAAATCCCACATTGGATAGGAAAGGAGAATTCTTGGGTTTATGGTATTGTACACCCTATCAAACATATCTTTTGAGGAGAAAATAATGACCCAATCCATAACAAATGATATCAGAGCCAAACCCAATTCGACTTTGATGTCTTGCCAAGCACTCACGTGTAGCAGACGCATTCATAAAGGGTCCATAAATCTCGAGGTAGAGCAGAATGCCCAGATAAGGAGGGCCACCTGTGACAAGGGCGTCGTAGAATTAAGTGGGAAAGAATATAACATAATCTCACATCAAATAGCAAAGGAGAATTGTAGCTGGTGCATTCATGAAAAGTTTATAAATCTCAAGGTAGAACAGAATGAGCAGGGAGGGAGGCTCACCTGTGCAGGAACGTCATAGGATTGAGTGGAAGAGCATATAATAGAATTTTATATCAAATAGGATAGGGGAATTCTTGGGATTTATAAGGTGAGTGATGCACACCCTATCAGACATGTCTCTTTTAAGGAGAAAGTAATGACCCAACCTGTGATATCATTGCAAGACTTATCTTTGAAAGTGGTTGTGGATTGCTTCCATGTTTACTGAAGCTTTTTGGGATATTAATAACTATTACTAGTTCTTTCTAAGAGAATATTGTCTGTCAATGGGACTGCAAGTCTAGCAAGGTTCTTGTTTTGAGTTCCCAAGGTAGGATGTGTGCATCTAAGCTGTTGGGTTTTTTCATTTCTCTGTTTATGGATTCTGTTGTAGGTTTTGTATTTTTGTGATGCATCTAGCTCTGGTACAAGTTTAGCAAAGTTTGTGCATTCATGTCCTGGCCTAGCAAGTTTTAGCAGCTATTTTGTAAAGCATCATACTATTTAGTTTACAAAATATATTTGCGCCTGTGTTGTGCAGTCACAAGTCTACCATTGCTGACAAAAGTTTTTGTGCTTTTCTGGTTTAACTTTGTGTTTGAAGTTATATCTGCTAAGTGTTCTCAATGTCTCACCTTTTGCATTATTGTGTTA
This sequence comes from Xylocarpus granatum, assembly GCA_019650275.1. Lineage (NCBI taxonomy): Eukaryota > Viridiplantae > Streptophyta > Magnoliopsida > Sapindales > Meliaceae > Xylocarpus > Xylocarpus granatum. Next base: position 56,929 of record BNST01000311.1, on the reverse strand, counting down.
TTGATGTGATGCATGTATCCAGGTTTGCTACTCATGCATCCAGTAACCCTTCTACTTGCAGACCGTGCATTAAAAAATTAACCCTAAGGGAACACTATTGTTATTTAATAAAGAAGATTTTTTTTTCCCTGGATTACTGTAGCTACAATAGTTTACCATAGTGGCACTACTGTAATCTGGGCAGAAATAAGATTAATGGCTTTGCTGATCCCTTAGGATTTGATTTTTCTTGTGCAAGTTCAGTTTGAGAAGTGTACCCGTTTGCATAAACAGCAGAATTGTGTCAAGTTACATAGTCTCGTTCATACCACAGTAGCTACATGTCACCCTTAAACTTAGTTAGTCATCTGTGTTCATTCACATTTTTGGAATGCATTTACTCTTTACATTCTGTTAGTGGACCTTATAATTTGTATGGAGGGAATGAATATTGTGTTGACATTGTTTTTCTTGAACCCTTTTCCATTAAAGTGATTCTTTCATGTCCATTTGAACGGCGTTATACCTCACCTGTTTTGCATACTTTAAAAATCCTGATTAGCTAGATAGAAGTCTGATTAGCTAGATAGCTTACTGGATTTGTATGTTACCCCAAGGTGATTGTTGAGATATTTCCATTTCGCCTCTTTGTAATTTATGGCTTGGTTTTGATCCACAAGTGTCATAATTTGTTGGGGAGTACATTTGGACTCACTATCTTGATTTCATTCCAAACATGTTAGCAAAGTTCATGAATTCAGTTTGGTTGGTCAACTTAAGTTGATAAAAGAATGTATTAACTCTTGACCACGTGCTCAAATGTTAACTTTTTTGGTTTTTAAATTTGGGCAGTGAGAACATGTGATCCCCCACAACCTGGAAACGTTGTGTTTCAAAACCTTCTATGAGTGCACAAATGTGAACTTCCTGATTTGTGAACTTGCTGCTAAGGCTTTTACTGAACGATTTCTCTCTCTATCTTTCTTTCTCTTTTTTGGTTGATTTTTGGAAGGGGTAATTTCTTACTTGAATTCTATTGCTCATTTCTGTGTATGCGTGGGATGGGAGTATTTGCCTGAATGTTAAGTCCTTCAAGCAAATTGTTGATCAGTTTTGGAAGAGGGTATGCTATTTGAGAGGGTCTCATATTTCGATTTATGCTGTGCACTTTGGTTAGCTGTATGTATTAAGCAACCATTAATTACTAATTCTGATCTATACTTATAGAAGCAGCAATGGAGTTCACAGGAAAAATTTTGCAGTTTTCAGTATTAATGAGGTGACTAATACATGAGTTCCTGGTTATATAATGTGATGGAAACGCAAGCATTAGAGATGGTAGCAATCTGGTTTTAATGTTCCTAACTTCGTTTTCGTGTTCTCATGCTTTTCTTGAGATTTGGTTCTTGAGGATTGCATCATAATGTGTTTTGGGCATCTTTTTCAGGCTAAGCCCAATCCAAATCTTTGTGGAGCAAAGAGGAAAGCCTCCGCACTGCCTGCAGATTCTCAAGAGCTCTTTCTTACAAGTTTGAAGAAACCCAAGGAGTGGAGTTGTGCTCTGTGTCAGGTCAGCGCTACTAGTGAGCAAGGTTTAAATGAGCACCTTCGAGGTAAGAAGCATAAGGCCAATGAAGCAGGACTTATTAGCTCTCAGAAGGTGGGCAACAAGCCTGCATCACAGGCAAAGGAATCCAGAAAGCGAATCAAGCTTGCAGAACGCCAATATGATGCTGGCCGAGAAAAGGAGCCCAACCAGGAAGAGGAATTGTCACTTCAAGCTAATACACCTCTGGTTGTTAAAGACCAGAAAATGGTGGGTATAGAAGATTCAAAGATTGAAAATGGGGACCCACCTAAGCAGAAAAACTGGAAGGCAGAAAGTCAGAAGAAAAATGTAATGCTGGTGGCAGAGAGTATGAAGAGAAAACAAGCAAATAAGAAGTTCATGTTCTGGTGTGAGAACTGTCAAGTCGGAACTCACACTGCAGTTGTGATGGAAGCTCATAAAAAGGGAAAGAAACACATAGGCCGACGCAAGGAATGTAATCAAAATGGTGAATCAGTCTTCAAAACGATCAGTCCAATGATTGTGGAATCATCAGTACCTACCAAGAATGCCAAAGATAAAAGCATGGTGGCCAAGGAAACAACAGAAAATATTCCTTCTGAGAATGCTAAAGTTACAGATGTGGTGGTGAAAGAAGCAAATGTAAAAACAACAGAAAATGTTACTGGAGATTCAGATGGCTTGGGTTCATCTATGGTGGCGGATGCTGTGGAAATGAAGAGGTGGACTCCTTAATAAGCTAAAGGTACTGCTTTTCAGGCCTTAGTAACATTGGTTAATTTGAATGTTTTATGTCTGAATGCACGAGCCAAGCCACTTCCATCATTTAGCAAACTCAGAAATTGGACTAATAAATAACGATTCTACCATCCCTGTCTATGACTTCTGTTGCATCTGCAAAAGGTCACTTATGAAAATTAGTGACTTATCTTACAACCTCTGCTTCCTTTGATAAGTGCTTCCTTTGCCGTGTCACTTGCAATTATGTCATCATAGACCAGATTCTTTGTATCTGAGACGAGCAATCATGAAATTTGGATGTTTTAAAACTTTTCTTGTTCCCATCTGATTAGAATAGTTAGTCATGTTGTATACTCATTGTTTCTTAGCAACCTATAGGTACATACATTTGGAACAACTATGCTTTTGCTTCAACAGTTCAACAGCTATTGTGTTCGATACACATTCACTTGACAGCTAACGATTATCACTTACTCTCCCTGTAGATTAGAATTCACACCACTTTAATCTCATGCCATATATAATTTTCAGCTTCTTGATCATTATCTAATGTCAATTTATCCTACATTTACTTGTAGGTAGATGGTAGCATAGCATTTGGAAAATGCTTCGACTCTCAAATATGTAAGATATAACAACTGTCTTCAGTTTAGAGTTCAGCGAACTAAGAAAGACTGTGGGACTCGTTTTAACTCTTGAAGATTATGTATTGTGTGCTTCAAAGATCTTTTAAGGCACCTGAGTAAGCTTTTCTTGTAGGAAAAAATAGTCATGGGATGATGCACAACACATTTAGTTGCTTGCTCCATCAAGTTCTCCGCTATAATCACTTCCATTATTTCTCCACTACTAAAACCAACCTTAACAACACAGGGCGATACGAGTTAGTAAATTTTTTACTTAAAAGTTGATTTGTTTTTATGTTAGATTAGGATTCTGCTACAATGTCTTTTCCAAATTCTGCATTAATGAAGATTGGAAGGAAGAAACGGTTGTTTTCTTGAGAACCAAAAAAAGTATATTACAAAGCACATAGGAAGTGAGAAGAAGGGAAAGGTACAAAGCAGCAACCTCGACGGAGGCGAACTCTCAAAGGAGGAAGGAATATCGCGATCAGAAGTGAGCATGAAGGTCTGAACACGAGTGGGCATCTTCGTAAGTCAACAGTGACAGGCGAAGAAGAATGTATTATTACATAACGCGGGGAATGTCAGCCTTAACGGTGAAGAAAACATCAGTCTCCAACGACAAGTTAATTGGATGATCAATGGCTCAATAACTGATATACTAACGAACTAAAACCACGTGTTTTTGGAGTTTTGATTGGATTGCAATGATTATTCTGATGGGTAAATGCCGTATACCCACTTTAATTTTATTTTATGCAATACTAAATATTCCATTATATACTTAATTAAATAAATAAATAAATAATTATCTTTAATTAAGTTTTTTATTTTTTAAAAAAAAATTTACATTACAATAGTCGGTCACACGTGCTTGAAATCTCAAATAATTACTGAAATTATACACTCTTTCAACGCGGAAAGTTGGGATTTTGTGACACGCGTCGGTGTAACAAAACCTTCTGAACACGCGCGCTGGATGACTTCCCTAAACTCGACACAGCAGTCTACTACAGAGTCCAAGGGTCTGCCTAGCGCATGCACGTACTGGTGGTACTAGATTTGAATTTTTGTTAATTTTTTATTTTTAATTTTTTGATAATAATAATTAATAAATAATTTTAATTATATTTTATAATATAAGTTTAAAATATATAAAAAAAAAGATTAAAATTTTTTATTATTGATTATATTAAATATTAAGAATTATTTATAAAAAATTTAAAATATTAAAAATTAAAAATTTTTATTTTTATAAAAAATATATTTTAAATTAATAATAATAAAATAGTGAGATGTTACTGTGTGAAAGTAGATGAACCCAGAATCAACATATAAACACGTAAACACACTACATATGTCTCGTATAACGCGTTCAAACGCACGTACCAATCTATTTCTTAATGCGATCCACAAAGTGTCCCACGCCGTGCCTGCGCGTGAGACAGACTTTATAATTTACCGGTGACCAGTCCATTTCTATTATACTTCAGCAGAGCTACGATAATTACTCGAGGATTCTCTCATTTCCGCCTTGGTTTTGTGATCGGTGTGCGGTTCTTTGTACCGTTCAATGGAGTTCAAGTTCCGAGCAGTTGACGATAGATCGGCACCGTATATGTCTTCTTCTACTTTTTCTCCCAGCTTGATGTCATTCTCTGAGCAACCATTGGCAGGTTAGTACAGGATCGATCTGTCTATATAATATCTAGCGTCATTGTTATCTGTTTGGTTGCTGAGAAAACTAGAAAGGAAATGAAAAGAATTTTTTTTTGTTAATTTATGTTTTAAGAAAAGTTCTAAGCGTCCTTCAAGTAGAAAAGACAATGTTTGTGTCCTGATTTTCGATGAAATATACGGAAGTGCTTTTTGTTATTTTAAATCGAAAAGCATTTGGAATGCTTGTTAGAGAAGTACTTTCGATGCGTTTTTTTTCTTAAATAAATAAATACTTTCAGTTCAAATAGGCTTTTGATCCGAAACGGTTCTGAAGAACTTGCTTTCTGAAAAGCACTCCAGGCAAATAATATGTCTTTGAAACATGAGATTTTCTATACAGTTGAGTTGAATACGAAACATTGGAGGTTTTATGATAATAATAAATATGATATCATAATTCTTAATAATTTATTTTTCATTCTTATAAAAACAAAATAATTCGTAAAAATTTTGTGGCTGCATTTTCTCTTGGATTGAAGGTAGGGCAGTATTTCAACAGCATGAATAAATAGACAAAACCATGATTTTCGAAACAATTTGCAAGTCAAAGGTTCAGAGCCGTTGTTTTTATGTCATCAAATCAATTCTCAAATATCCTGCATTTCCCCCAGTTTCTCATGACCAAGCCATCCCCTTTCTCTCTTTCTCATTCTCTTTGTGTCATTGCCGAATGCAATTGGAAGATAGCAGATTTAGAAACTTCTGATGAATTGATATATAATTTAGATTTCTTTCACTGAAAACAAAAGATGCAAAAATGTGTTAAGAAACTAGAGAAAAAAGAAGCTTTTATTGGAGTTGTCAAAAACTGTTTTTGGATACAATCCTTAAAGTGAGGTTAAAATGTTAAAACAATAAGAAGTTTGTTTTGTTGTTCTTTATGAGATTGAATTTAAATCAGATGCCAACACACTCTGAATTGTATCATAAATTTTTTAGAATCATTGTGAATTGTGAAACAAATGCTGCTTAAGCTTTTGTGTGAAAGCAAAACCCATTTGTACTCCTTTAATCTAATTCTTATTGCTTTATCAGTTCGTTATTTTTTTCTTCTTCAAATTTGAGTTACTTTAGTGAATCTGAGGTTCATAAAGGACAGAATGAAAAAAATAACTTCAGAACCTTGAAGTGCTTCCCACTTGAAAACTTCTTGATATCATTTCCCCCAAATTTCTCTGCAATCAAATGGACATACCTTGTAATTTTGATCTAGTATAAATTTTCTATTTCAGCTAACCATACAATAGCCCCAAGTTTCATGCCAAGTCAAAGAAACTTTGACTCAATCCAGCTTGAGATTGAGAAGGAGAGGATCAGGCAAGAATTTGTTGCAGCAGAAAATGTGGGCCAACAACTAAGAGTGCTTGAAGAGGAGATAACAAGAAAGCTGATGGTGGAAAGGTCAAAAGACTTTTACACAATCCAGCTTGAGATTGAGAAGGAGAGGATTGGGCAAGAATTAATTGCAGCAGAAAATGTGCGCCAAAAACTGCAAATGCTTGACGAAGAGTTGACTCGAAAGCTGATGATGGAAAGAGAGATGCCAATGCATGGATCAAGCAGAAGTGGAATATCAATTGATGAAAGGCTAACAATGCAGCTGCACGCACAGTATCCCTTAATGCAACAGCTTGAGGACCGGTTAGCATTTTCTGGGAATCACAGCTTGGGATTTGGCCACAATGTACTGCCCCCTATCTTGGCAGAGTCTTCAGATTCTGCCAAAGATAAGATTAAAAGTGCCTCGGACTTCACCCAGAAGGATAAATTGATTATGCTGGTCAGTGTTCAAATTATTTGTTTATGTAATTTAATTTATGCTTTTGGTGTCAATGAGTTTCTTTGTCTACAATATTGTTTAGTGGCTGTATTCTCTGTGTTCTGCTTGCTGCAAGTTTGATGGGGTTGGCTCAATCAGGTGAGGAGGAAGCATGTGAATTATACTGTTTCTTGTTGCTTTTTCTAATTGAGTTTGTTTTGCTGCTATGCTTTTTCTGGGGAGACTACAGATTTGGTAGAATTTGTAGGAGAGCAATAGCTCTATTAGTTTCTAGGTTTTGACTTTTTTTTCACCCCTCTCATTGGCTGCAAGCATGCTGAGGTAGGGTATATAATCAGCAGCTAAAGAAAGACTTATCTTTGTTTAAGTATCACTTCTATTTTATGTTGCCTTTCTATTAATATCTTTGTTTTTAAGTATTTCTGGGTTATGGACTATCATGGCAAAACTTATCTTTGAAAGTGGTTGTGGTTTTCCTGCATGCTTGCTGAAGCTTCTTGGGATATTAATAAGTATTACTAGTTCTTTCTGAGAGAATACTGTCTTTCAATGTGACTGCAGGTCTAGTGAGGTTGTTGTTTTGAGCTCCCATGGCAGGATATGTACATCTAAGCTTTTTACGAGCTTTTTGGATTTTCCATTCACAGATTCTGTTGTCGATTTTGTGTTTTTATAATACATCTAGCTCTGGCACAAGTTTACCAAAGTTTGTGCATTGGTGTTGTGGCCTACAAAGTTTTAGAAGTATAGCTATTTTGTAAAGCTTTATATTATTCAGTTTACAACATATTTATGCCTGTGTTGTGAGGTCACAAATCTGCAACTGCAGGCAAAAGTTTTTTTGCTTTTCTGGTTTAAATTTGAGTTTGTATTTATATCTGCTGAGTAAGTGTTCTCAGTGTCTTGCCTTTTGCGTTATGCTGTTATTGATGTGGTGCACATATCCAGGTTTGCTACTCATGCTTGTGGTAACCCTTCTACTTGCGGACTGTGCATAAAAAGGCCAACCATAAGGGGACATTATTGTCATTTAATCAAGGAGATTTGTTCTCCCAGGATTACTGTAGCTATAATAGTTTGTTATAGCGACAATACTGTTTTCTGGGTGGAAAATAACTTAAGATTGATGGCTTTCCTGATCCCTTAGGTGTTGATTTTTCATGTGCAATTTTGTTGGAGAAGTCTACCCTGTGCATAAGCAGCAGATCCTTATGCATTCCTTTTCTCAAGTTTTGTGGTCTCATTCATACCATGATAGCTACATGTCACACTTAAACTTAGTTTGTTATTTTTCTACTTTCATGAAATTTTTGGACTGCATTTAATCTTTACATTCTGTTAGTGGACTTTGTTATTTGTATGGAGGGAATGAATATTTTGCATTGACATTGTTTTTCTTGAACCTTTTCCGTTAAAGTGATTCTTTCATGTCCATTTGATTGGCTTTATCCCTCACTTATATATTTAACAAATTCTAATTAGCTTGATAGCTTAATTGGATTTTTATGTTACCCCAAGGTGACTGCTGAGATATTGTCATGGCCCTCTTTGTAATATATGGCTTAGTTTTGATCCACAAGCATCATAGTTTGTTGGGGAGTACATTTGGACTATCTTGATTTAGTTCCAAACATTTTAGCATTTGGACATCTATGTAGGTCAAGGTTCATGATATTTGGTTTGGTTGGTCAAATTAAGTAGACAAGAGAATGTATTAACTCTTGACCATGTGCACAAATGCTATTATTTTGGTTTTTAAATTTGGGCAGTGAGAACATGCGATCCCTAAAACCTGTAAAAATTGTGCTTCAAAACCTTCTATGAATGCACAAAAGTGAGCTTGCTGCTAAGGCTCTAAAAGAGGTTACATTGGTTGACTACCAAATGTCATGTCAACTTATACCAAGTGATTTCTCTCTCTATCTTTCTTTCCCCTTTTTTTTTATTCGTTGTTGATATTTTTGAAGGGGTAATTTTCTACTTGAATTCTATTGCTTGTCTGTATTTAAGGGTGTGTTCAGCTTGGGAAGAGGATATTTTCTTTGAGGGGGTATCATACTTCAAATTATGCAGTGCACTGCAGAAGTGCTTTTGGTTTATATGTGTGTATTGAGTAACCATCAATTATAGGTACTTGTATAAGCAGCGATGAAGCTCACAGGAAAAATTTTACAGCTTTCACCATTGATGAGGTGACTAATATGTGACTTCCTGGTTATGTACTGTGTTTGAGTATATTTTGCAGGCCAGGCCTGATCCAAATCTTTTTGGAGCCAAGGGGAAAGTTACCACACCGCCTGCAGGTTCTCAAGAACTCTCTTTGACAAGTTCGAAGAAACCCAAGGAATGGAGTTGTGCTCTCTGTCATGTCAGCGCTACAAGTGAGCAACATTTGAATGGGCACCTTCAAGGTAAGAAGCACAAGGCCAACGAAGCAGGACTACTTAGAGGTCGGAAGGTGGGCAACAACCCTGCATTGCAGGCAAAGAAATCCAGAAAGCGAATCAAGCTGGCAGAAAGCCGAGATGTTGCTGGCTCGGAGATGGAGACCAAGCAGGAAGAGGAATCATCAAGTCAAGCTGATAAAACTGTGATTGTTTCAGACCAGAAAAAGAAGGGTGTAGAAGATTCACATAATGAAAATGAGCAACCATCTAAACAGAAAAACCTGAAGGCAGAAAATATGAAGAAAAATTTAATGCGGTTGGCAGAGAGTGTGAAGAGAAAACAAGCAAATAAGAAGTTCGAATTCTGGTGTGAGAATTGTCAAGTCGGGACTCAAGCTGCAGTTACTATGAAAGCTCATAAAAAGGGAAAGAAACACATGGCTCGACTCAAGGAATCTAATCAAAATGGTGAAGCTGTCTCCACAATAACCAGCCCAGTGATCGTGAAATCGTCAGAACCTACTGAGAAGCTCAAGGAGTGGATTTGTGCTCTCTGTCAGGTCAGTGCAACTAGTGAGCAAGGTTTAAATGATCACCTCCAAGGTAAGAAGCACAAGGCCAAGGAAGCAGGACTACTTACAGCTCAGAACGTGGGCAACAACCCTGCATCTCAGGCAAATGAATCCAGAAAGCAAATCAAGCTGGCAGAAAGCCGAGATGGTGCTGGCTCAGAAATGGAGACCAAGCAGGAGGAATCGTCAAGTCAAGCTGATAAAACTGTGATTGTTTCAGACCAGAAAAAGAAGGGTGTAGAAGATTCACATAATGAAAATGAGCAACCATCTAAACAGAAAAACCTGAAGGGGGAAAATGTGAAGAAAAATGTAATGCGGTTGGCGGAGAGTGTGAAGAGAAAACAAGCAAATAAGAAGTTCGAATTCTGGTGTGAGAATTGTCAAGTCGGGACTCAAGCTGCAGTTACGATGGAAGCTCATAAAAAGGGAAAGAAACACATGGCTCGACTCAAGGAATCTAATCAAAATGGTGAAGCTGTCTCCACAATGACCAGCCCAATGATCGTGAAATCATCAGAACCTACTGACAGTGCCAAAGATATAGACGTGGTAGCCCAAGAAGCGAACAAAGAAACAACAGAAAATGTTCCTACCGAGAATGCCAAAGATATAGATGTTGTGGCCCGAGAAGCGAACAAAGAAACAACAGAAAATGTTCCTACCGAGAATGCCAAAGATATAGATGTTGTGGCCCGAGAAGCGAACAAAGAAACAACAGAAAATGTTCCTACTGAGAATGCCAAAGATGCAGATGGGGTGGCGAAAGAAGCAAATGAAAGAAAATATTTCTGGAGATTCAGATGGCTTGGGTTCATCTAGAGTGGCAAATGCTGTGGACGTGAAGAATCAGACTCCTTAATATCCCAAAGGTACTGTTTTCCACTTCTTTCCCCTTTGTAATGCTGGTTAATTTAAATGCCTTAAATCTGAATGCAAAAAGCCATACCACTTCCATCATTTAAAAACTTAGCAGTTAGACTACTAAATGATGATTCTGCCATCCCATTCTATAACATCTGTTGCAAATGCAAACAGTCACGTAAGAAAGGCGGTGACTTCTCTCAGAACCTCTGCTTTCTTTGATATGTGTTTCCTTTGCTGTGTCACTTGCAATTATGTCACCATAGACCAGATTCTTCGTATCCCAGACATTAAATCATGAAATCCGGATGTTTTAGAACTTTTCTTTATGCCGGTTCATGCTATAGACTCCTTGTTTCTTAGCAGACCATAGGTATATACTTTTAGAACAATTGTGCCTCTACTTTATCAGTCCAGCAGCTATTGTGTTCGATAAACTTCCACTCGAAAGCTAACGACAATCACTCCCTCTCCCAGTAGATAAAAAGTCACACAAGCTTAATTTCATACCGTGTAATTTTCGATTTCATGATCATTATCTAATGTCAATTTACCTTATGTTTAATTATAGGTACATGGGTAGCATAACATCTGGCAAATGCATCAGTCTATCAAATGTGTAAGATCTGACAATAATCTTCAGTTTAGAGCTCGGTGAATTAAGAAACACTCTGGGACTCGGTGAAATGGGATTATGTATTGTGTACTTCAAAAATCTTCAAGGCAGCTTAGTAAATTTTACTTGGAAAAATAATCATGGGGTTGGTGCTAAGAGCACGAGCATTTTGGTTGCTTGCTCCATTATGTTCACCACCATAATCACTTAATTATTTCTCCACTACTAAACCAACTTTAATACAGGGTATTATATGTTGCTAACTTTGTTTTATTGTAATAATTACTTTTGTAATTGATTAATTTTCAACTACTTGACAAGATTTTATTTAATGAGCAGTGTTGATTATCCTCCATGAAACTTTCTCGAATTCAGCTATGATATCCAAGGATATTATTACATTTTTAAAAAATACATATTAAATTTAAAATAATTTTGTAAAATTTAAATTTTAAAAAAAATATATATATATATATATATAATAAATATTAAATAAAACTTTAAATATTTTTAAAATTATTCTTAAAAAGAATTATAAACAAAAAATTAGTAAAGTTACCACATGTATGATGAAAGCAAAAACCCAACTTTCTCAGGCGCTGGACTGGCATGCATGATTACAGGAATGGGAGTCCAAATAAAGGGCAGCCTGTGTTTGCAGCGCAGTAATATGAAAGAATCCTTACAAGCAATTCCTACCAAACAAGATTGAAAGACAAGCAAGGCAACAACACTCGAACCACCATCCAACTACAAACAAACAATTGTGGGAACTACTTGGAATTCAACCAAAAAAAAAGGCTTTATCAAATCACAAGTCACCACCATAACCCACTAAAATAATAAGATTCCCGAGCTGTAAACTTCTCCGCAGAGGATGTGAAAGCCGGCCGAGAGAGCAATGATTCAGGAAGCAGTTTTTTTAAGTCATAGGTACTTCTGGGATCTTTTCCAACCTAATAACTAGGAAGGCAAAGCAATAAAATTTGGAATCTCACAGCTGCTTCTGTTTTCACTCCATCCATACAACCAAGAAAGTGAACAACAAATGCTTCTAGGAGTGCTATAAAATGCTTCAGAATGTCCAAAATCATTTTAGGAAATGTTAAAACCATTCTCAAATGCACATAGAACTAAACAACTGGTTGTTAATTAAATCAAATTTTATTCCTGACCTGATCAATTCCTTAATCTCATATCTATATATACTTAATATGTAAGAATATTGTCTTTTTACTTTACAAAAGGATGGAAAAGGAAAAAGAGTAAGAAGAATGTTAAGTAAAAACATATGAAGGTAAACTTTCCAAGCCTACCTGAATATTAAACCTTAAGTTGCAATACAAACTAAGATTAAAGAACTTAAACTCTCAAAGCAACCTGATCTTGCCATGAAATCTTCCTCTTTCCTGCTCGATTCGCCCCATTTCCAATATTCCTACAAACTGATAACTTCACATCATTGTGCTGCTCATCTCCTATGCCTCTAATAGAGCTTCTCTTTGATTCCTCTACCCTCCATGGCCCGCTGTTGAATTGTAATTCTTCCTCCTCTCTCTGATACAATTACATGAAACTTTAGCTCATACTGAAAATGAAACACATAGAACTGAAATTCAAAATCAATGTTCGCTACTGATAGATTACCGATATCTGGTTTAAGTCAAAAACTGGAGTCACGTTTTGAACATCAGCTTCCTTACGATTGTAAACCCTTTCCTTCTGGTTTAAGTCAAGAACCGGTGTGGACTTTTGCAAAGTTGATTCCTTTCCATAGTAAGTCTTCAGGTTCTGGTTTAAGTCAAAAACTGTATTTTGATTTCGCAAATTAGCTTGTTTTTCATTGTAAGTCTTTCTTTTTTTATGCAGATCAAAACCTGAAGATGGACGAGATAAAGCAGCTCCCTTTTCTGCTGTTATTCCTTTCCTTTGCCTTTTTTTTACTTTGTATTTGTGTATGCTGAGGCTTTACAGAATTTCGGTCAACTGGCAGTGAAGAAGGCTGGTTCGCAGTCAAGAACTGCTGCCGTCTCCTCAAGAACCTATAATTTACAAGGAAACATTGTTAAGATTATGATTTTCACAAGATTTGATTGAAAATCTATGCAAAGTTCAGATTACAAGATTATACCGGACTTCGCCCAGTAAGGTCAATTTCTTCTGTTTCATCATCTGCAGTTTAATTTTTCATGGCCTCGGTTTCCTGTAAAAAGCTTAATCATTTAAATCCATCTATGTCTGTCTACTTAACAATAACAAAAGTTCTAAATAAAAATTGCACATCATTTTGACAACACATCAAAAAAGACAATTAAAATATCGAATTCGAACCAAGGTTAACCCAAAGAAATGAATGAAAGATACAACTAAAAGGACACAAAAATGATTCTTCAAAAATTAAATTGAATGTCAACAAGTTTCATAACAAAACCAAACAAAAATATGTGAATTCTCCGGTGAACCACAAAAAAAATGAAAAGCTTTCAATAAACCACATCCACACAAATAAATAAGAGAAAACAAAGAATCCAGAATATAATCAAAGAAGTCTCAAGCCTTGTCTTGCTTCGATACTCGATCAATAAATCTCACAGGTTTAATTCATAATTAAGAATTTGATAAAAAAAATAATTTTGATGATTAATAAACTAATTTAACAACAGAGAATATAATAACTATTTGGCATAGTTATAATTATATGGTTTAATTAAGCTTGTTTATATTACAAAAACAATTCAGAATGATCCTTTGCCAAAATCCATTTGAAGCTTATTTCTGACCTGATCTCAACACTTTAAGAACCAGAACATAAGATCCAAAACAACTGTTCTTCATTTTTCCTAAGGCATCAGGCATCAACCAACCAAGCATAAAACCCACAAATCCAAAGAACCCAGAAACCATGAACAAAATCCAACAAAGTCAAAATCAACCAAAAAACAACAGATCTGATCAAATCCAACAACAAATATATAGCACAAGTCCACAAAAGGAAGTACCTTTAGCAACTCTTGATAATCCTGCATGAGGCTCTGATGCCTGAACCTTGCCCTTGAGTCATCATAACCAGAAAAAAGTGGAGTTTTCTCCATAGATGCTGCTGCAACAACACCCTTCATCTTCTTCATCCTCAGATCACAGAAAAACCAAACAACGGAAATACCAAAAACTACCCAGAAAAGGGAGAGTTTTGAAAGGAAAGAGAGAGAAAGAAAACAGCTTGATGATAAAGGAGAAAGTGAGAGGTAAAATTAAAGAAAAGGGAATGAAGGGGGAACGGGGTAGAGAGACAAAGAAAGAGGTAGAACAGGAAGAGAGAGGAAGGTTCTTCGCTTTCCTGTTTTCTCTGTGAAACTCTGACCAAGACAAAGAGAGAATGAAAACCCAAAGAGCCCACATAATTTTCGGTGAAAAAAATGTATTCTTTCTTTTGAAAGAGAGAGAAAGAAAGAGTTGAGACAGTGATGAAGATGGGAATTTTTTTTGGGGTGTTGCAGAAGGGTATTTATGGTAAACATCTTTTATTACATGTTTGAGAAAGAGCGAGCTTTTCTTCGTGAGATGGGTTTGGTTGGAGGAAATTTGAAGACCATGTTACAGCATCACAACTACAAAAACAACAGCAACAACAACAGCATCTTTCCATGCTTTCCATTTTTCTTTCTATTTTGTTTTTCTTCAATATATACACATACATATATAAACTTTGGTCCAGCTGGGCCATTGGAGAAAGAAAGAGGAAGAGAGAGTAGGACGTGGTGTGGACTCTTCCCTCTGTTTCCATATTTTCTTCTCTCTTGCGTGTTTTATTGATTTGCTTCCTTGGAGACAAGAAAGTTAGATAAGGCCACAGAGGATTTTAGGAAGGAGAGATAAGATGAAAAGGTTTAAATTTGAAAAAATGAAAAAATAAATAAATAAAAAAAAGTCAAGATTGATAGATAGGATGATGCCAGTCTTCTGGTGCGTTGCCAGTTTTGGTGGTGGCTGCACCTTATTTTTAGGTTTGCTGTTGTCTTGGCTTTCCTTTCCCTCAGAAACAGAGGTCTTTCAATTAATTTTACATTGGAATAATAACGTTCAGGTCCCTCATCTTTCACTGTTTCTAAGAAAATAACAACTTTTTTTCATTTGTAATAAATAAATCTCTAATTAGTAATGCATACTTAAATAAACTGAAATATTATTTATTGTTAATTGTTAGGTTAGATACTTTATTATTTTGAAGTAATGATTCAAAATGTGATCTTTTTAAGATAATTTTGTGATTTAATAAGGGTTAGAGATATATAATTGTAAATAAATTATATTTTTATTTATAAAATATAAAAATATAGATCCAAATGTAATTATCCCTTATTACATTATTAATATTACTAAATACCACCATCACCGTACCAGAGCCATGGTCTATTCTTCACTTTGAATTTACTCTCGTACCCTTTTCTCTTTTGCTTTCTTTCTAATTAAGGGTGCTTCCATTCTCTTCTCTCTCTCTCTCTCTCTGTCTTTTCTGCTTTTACCTCCCACATACTTTCCCACGTCTAGCTGCTATGCTATGAACAATGTTCCCCTAATTTTAGGCTTCAAGCCAAGAAAGAAAACCCACATCTCCATTTTCCCAGTTATGAAACAATGATTCATCAAGCAGAATAACATTGCAATTTACCCCCTACACAGAAGAAAGCAACAAAATCAAAGTAAACTCTGTCTGCCTCAGGTTCTGGCATTCAAGTTTCCCATCAATACCTAACCACCACCTAAGTTTCTCTCCCGGTCCGAAACTTTATAATTGTGTGTGTGTGTGTGTGTGTGAGCACCCTACTTTTGTCTAGTCACTATAATTGAATTGAACCAACCAAAACAAGTTTTCTTGGCCTTACCTTTTCTTTCTTTCATGTTTTTGAAAGCAAAGAAGATGAATGTGCAGTTCTACCAGATTGGCTGGCTATCCCTCCCTTAATTAGTAGATCACAGCACGTACAACAACAACAACAGTGAAATGCCATGATGAATTTGCACGGAAAAAATTCCAGCATTGCTTGGAAACGGAAGTTGAGGATATGACAGGTGAAAAGGAAAAGAAAAGGAAAGGAAAAAATAATAACATTTAGGTCCCTATATTTTAAACATTTTATAAATAAATGCATGTTTATATTTGCAACAAGAAGATCCCTATCTTCTGTTGATGTGTCAATTTAAACCACAGACAAATTATTTATTATATATGAATGAATAAACTGTATATCTATGCATCAAAAAACAAAGAAAAAGCAAATCAAGTTGGTGGGTTTTTCCTGAGGTTTGGTTTCTCTTTCTGTAAAAATTAAGTTGGTGACCAGATCCTGAAGAGTAAACAATTTAGATATACCATAATTGACAGGGATAGGGATTGTTTGTCAGCATTATATCAACTTACAGAGAGAGAGTCATTGCCCTTTTGGTGTTGTCTTTGCTGGCTTTTAGGCCAATTCATTAATTGCACTTGCTTGCATGGCACAAAGTTGGAATTCTGAGCTATGTGATATTGACATTTGAACTTGAAAATGTATTGCCTCATTTTCTTCTTCTTCTTCATTGGTTTGATGTGTTTATTTGCTTGTTAAATTAACTCATTTCTCTTTAACTATTTAAGCTAAGGGAGACAATGGTGTGGCCCTGAGTATAGCAAATACAAACTGCTGCTTGGACATTCAAAGTTTGGTTTTAAATTAAAATTCAAATTTGAAATCAACTATATACTTTGACTAAATATCACGTTTAACAACCGTTGCACTTTAAAAATTCGTTTAAATCTTTTAAAACTTAAAATCATTTATGCAATGATTCATAAAAAAATTATCATAAAAACGTCAAATAAATCAAATTACTTGAGGATTAAAGCTAGATTTAATATTAAAGATTATTATAAATTAAAATAACAAATCCTTTCATATCAATTCTAGTAAATATAGAAAGATTTAACGTTAAATATTAAACTAAATAAATAGAACTAATATCATATTAGTTTGCATTTTAAACGAGGATACGATTATGTTACATCTAAGATTTGTTTAAAATATATCAAGTATAAATAATATTTAATTTTTTTAAAAATTTTAATATTAATATTTTAAAATTTTTGTATCACGTGTTTTTAATTTAAGTTTTATGTTTTTAAATTTTTATTAAAAATATAAAAATATATTAAATATATATGAACCAAGTTCGTTGCATATAGTATAACGAGTTATAATCATAATTCAAAATTTAAAACATCTTACATAAAAAATAAATTTTTTAACTAATATTTTGGATTGTATATACAAGAGGGCTAGAGGCTAGTTTCAGTAAACATGGGCCTCGGGTGACAAGCCCAAGTTGTTGGTTTGGGCTCACAATTTATATATGAAATTAAGTGATAAAATGGAAACTTCGTGTCGTTTTTTAATTGGTCTGTCCTATACAGCGGAATACAATTTTAAAAGGAAAAACCGAATCCACTATATCTTTGGAATCAGAAATCGATACTTCGAAGGCTCAGCCGAAAAATATCTGTAAGCATCTTAGTGTTGGCAATGGCGCCTACAAGTGCTGTGACAGCTCAGTTTTCAAATATTCACTGGGAAAAGCCTTTTCCTTCGTCATTTTTTCCCAGTGAGGTTTCTTTCTAGTGTTAATGATTTGATGAGGAAAGTTTCTGGGTTTTGAGTTTAGTGTCGTTGGAACTGAGGATATATGTTTTTGTGAAAGTAATAAAAGTGGAAAATTTTTGATTGGTTTTAGGTTTACATTTGGCGAGGAATTCGATTGTGAATTGCCCAGTTTTATGCATTTATTTTATGAATATATTGTTTTTGTATGCTTCTCTGGGGTGGAATTTTAAAGTTGTGTTTTTGGGATGTTTTCTGATGAAGGGGGTTATTTTAAGTGATGGGTTTGTCCGTATTGATTGATTTGTTCATAAAAATATTGAAAATTGTTTCTTTTTGATGTTTTCATTTGCTTTTCATAAACTTGGTCTTGCTAGGTTCTAAACATTTCTCTTTCGCTCCTTGGCAAAAGATATGCGGGATTGTGCAAGAAAGCCAATTAAATTGTTCAACTATTAAAAACCAGTCTTTTGGCTCCCGTTTCTCTTGGAGAACACCTAAAAAACATAATTAGATGTAAATGTGACGAAACATGGGGGAACATGGGGATCTTATTATAAGCTAATGTTAGTGATATCAGCACCTGTTTTCCGTAGTAGTTTCCCATTTTGAAGTCATAGGAGGTTAAAGAACTGGAGATGAAATGTTCCGCGGGTTTGGTTCTAGAGGTCGAAGAATTGGTGAGGTTGGGGTAGGATAATCCATTGAAGAAAAGTAGTTTTGACTGTTATTAATTTCTATTTCTAGGAGTTTGGACATATTCGAATTTATTGGTCTATTTTTGGCACTTCAGCTAATTCATTGTCAATGGTTTCTCTTTTCTGATGTTGTCTTTTGTTTGCCTCAAAGTTCGATGCTTGTTTTTCCTCTTGCTTCTTTTGGGTTGGCTTAAGGTCATTATTTAACTGAAAACTACTGGCTTTGTGGCATTTTATTTTGTGATCTCACCTATTTGCTTCGAATATGATGTGAGAATAATAGCTTTTACATATTTTCTGTTGCACTGCTATTACCAGATAATCTAAATTTGAATGCAAACTTAGCTGGTAAGGAGATCCTATTACGGTCTGGTCAACACAAATCTGGGCATCACTTTAGATCTCTCCATGTCAATGCTCTGTTTGGAGGGAAGAAAGATAATAATGAGAAGGGTGGTGAAGCACCTTCGAAGGTCGGTCTCATTAACAGTTTCTTCTTGTTATGATCATTTGTGCTCTCTGTTTCTAGGGTGAAGCTTTGTGCACAGTAGAATTGCATCTTAAACAAGGTCAATATAACGGAGTGTGCAAAAAATAATATGGAACAACTTCTTCACGTGCATGTGAATTTATTTTGCATGATGCGAGTGTGTCGATATTTGAATCTCTTGATTGGCACTAACACTACTTTGCTCCTGTTTGATTTTAGGCAGGTATTCTTGGAAATATGCAGAATCTATACGAGACAGTGAAAAAGGCACAAATGGTTGTCCAAGTTGAGGCAGTACGGGTGCAAAAAGAACTGGCTGCGTACGTCTTTCATGTTGAGTAGATTGTTTTCTGAACTTTTGTCGCTGCTCTGCTTGTATAAATCCCATCTTGTTATCATTTTGTATTACAGAGCTGAGTTTGATGGTTATTGTGAAGGTGAGCTGATTAAGGTATGTTAGTGTTCCTCCCTTTCTCTGTTGTTTGGCATGCCATTTGCTCATGATGCTTTCCCTAAAATAATTGAACCTTTTTTCCTTCATTTTTGTTTTTTAGAAGCTTTAAACTCATTTAACCTTATCTTGAGCTGGTGTACAGAACACAGAAATATGTTTTAAATTTTTTCCCACAAAATTTGAAGGCTGAAATATGTCTTGTTTTTCTGGCTGGTGCCATTTAACTTTCGACTTTATCTTTTATAGAAGTTCACAAAATTTTTAAACCTATTATAGGTAACATTGTCTGGAAATCAGCAACCAGTACGCACAGAGATCACCGAAGCCGCGATGGAGCTGGGTGCAGAAGTGAGTGCATAAAATTTAATCCATATCATATCTTTTTCATCTGATCTGGTTTTCTTTTTTTCTTTTTCACTGTATTTTATCATTCCTTGCTTGATGATTAAATGCAAGTACAACTATATTTCTACATTCCCACTGGCAGAAACGAACATTTATGCATAAAAAAAATGCTTCTTTGATGATGTATTGCCATGAAAAATTCCAAATGACTCAGAATGAAAGACTCTGAATTTCTTTATTGTTGTTGACATGATAATATATCTGGATTCAAGTCTTGAACGCAAGACTCAGCGGTTGTATATGGTTACCGACTTTAGAA
This sequence comes from Xylocarpus granatum, assembly GCA_019650275.1. NCBI lineage: Eukaryota > Viridiplantae > Streptophyta > Magnoliopsida > Sapindales > Meliaceae > Xylocarpus > Xylocarpus granatum. The sequence goes on along the minus strand of BNST01000311.1, from coordinate 37,137 downwards.
TTGGCTGCTAATTTAGGTGGGTTTTTGTTTCAAAGAAACCTTGACCCACGGCAATTTTTACATGCAGAAGCTTTCACTGCTCGTTACCGAGGCATACAAAGATGCACACCAGAAGAGTGTTCAGGTGATAATTGCTCAACCTCATTTCATCAAGAAGCCATGACCACTCGCCCATCTTTTTAACCGAACTAATAGTCTCTTTCTCCTGATTTTCCTAGGCCATGAAGGAGAGAATGAGTGACCTTGCTCAGGGCTTGGGAATGCCACAAGGCTAAAGGATTAGAATAAGAATGTTTCGCCCACCCATATCCAAGATGAGCTTTACTTTTGTCAACAAACCAGTTGGAGGGCTTATTTGTATTGTGTTCCTTCAGATTTACTCTTTTTTTTAAAAAAAAATTTCTTAGCTTAATTCAGAATGGCAACAGTATCTGGATCATGTGATTGCCGGAAATTTGATACTGTTTTTTGTTGATCCATTTATAATGGATGTTCTCTGTATATTATTTTTCTTTTTACGGAAAAATTCTTAGATATTTCTTGCATTGAACATTGCTTAACAATTTGAATTCAGTTCATCTAAAATCTCACTTTGCTTCCTGCAATAAAATGTAGAATAACAAATTGTCTGAATAATGCATATTCTAACCTGAATGAATGATTACTACTCTAGTTCTTTAACTCATCAATTTGATGGAGAAGTTTGCACTAAATTTGCTGTTTGCTTTAAGAATTATGTGATGACTTAGGCAATTCTTTCCCTGCCAAGAATGATCTGAAAAGAATGAAAGCTCTTCCGGGCTGAAATAATGGAACTTCATGACCCGCACCTCTCACTGTAGCAAAGGTCAGCCCTTCGTAAACTTCTGTCCATCCTCCAACCTGTGAAGGGAAAAGAAACATGAGCACGAAAAACAAAAATAGTAGTGTTTTTGCTTCGAAAAATATGTTGTGCAAAAGTACCTGGTTGCCTGAATACCAAGGATACCATGGAGTCTTAATGGGAAGATTGAGATGGCTAAGGGAAAACCTCGTGGCGGTCACTGGAACAACCGAGTCTGTATCGCCGCTGAAATTGAAACCAAACAAAATATGAACACATATTATGTGAAAGTGATTATCAAAAGAGAGAAATCGGCAAATTACCTGAAAACCCAGATTCTGAGACCAGCTGCAGTCAGTTCTTTGTATATTGGTAACACAGAATCTTCAGAATCCTTCCAGTTGTTGATAAGAACATCACTGCACAATACAAGAAGTAAAAAATATTGAAAAAAATAAGATCGAAGTCACCAAACTTTCCTGTTTGCTTTCAGAAAACAAAATCAGTTATAAAAAGGAGACCTGCAAGCAGTCCATTTGTATGGAATCCCAGTAACATTTGCATGCAATGCTTTCTGAACGTTTGGTCTGTTATAATATTTTTCTGCATGGTTCTCAGTACAAGGATCATATCCAGAAACTCTTCTGCGCAGCAGAGAATTCTTCAGCCTCGTGACATTCATAGTTCTATTTGGCAGCGCCAAGCAAGATGGCGTATAAATACTGTACTGATCAATGTCTCCGAACTCATGATTCATTGCATAATTTACAGCATCATCGCATATCTTTGAACTTGTTTCTGCTGAGAAATTGCAGTGAGTGAGAATCGAACGATAAGTTTTATCCGAAATCATGGAATGACTCCACCAGAATGCAACAGTTCCAACGCTGTCATAGTAGTTGTCTGTCACTGCATTTCCTACCTGTTTTTATAAATCATTTGAAATTCTTAAGTTTCATCAGATAGTAGAGAATTCTTTTCTGATATCTGAATTTCTGAAGCTGGAGTTCTTCACTTACAATGAATCCTTTAATATTGATGATCGGTCGCAAGCAAGCTTTGTTGTAGTCATGGATTTTCTTGGCCAATTGAGGAACATAATGCCCTACACATGATGAACAAGAAATCGTAAGAATGTAAAATTTCAACAAAATTCACCAAAATAAATGAAGATAGAGAATATTCATTGTTGCTTTTGTTACGTACCCGCATAACTTTCCCCAGCAAGGTAAAATTCTCTGTATTTGTATTGTGGAAATCTTGACATCCATCTAATGAGAAATATCAGAGAATCCTGAGCTGTGTTACAAAGTTAAGAAACCGTCATCAGGACTAAATACTGTCAGAGTTGTTCTCCTTTTTCGTGATGACTATTCTTGCATACCTGTACGTTTGTCCCCGGAATCTTTAAGATTGGAGCTTGTGTTTGTGTACGAGAATCCAACACCAGCAGGTGATTCAAGGAAGAGAATATTTGCTTCTGCATGTAAGCATATAAACAAAATCGTTATTTTCCAAAAAAAGAAAAGGAATAATTGATTCCACAAAGACTTGGATGTGTAATACCTTTGTTCCAGGACTGTTTGTTGAGATACAGTGATGATCCATTTCTATTTATCCGAAATGGTCCAATTTCCTCTGATGCTCCATATGCCACAGACGAACAACCAGGCCCTGGAGAAATTATACATAGTACTTAGAGCAACAGCAACTAAGACCATTATACTAAGACATAAAATGGTTCTCTATTTGAGATTACCTATCCTTCATGCAATTTATTTTATTTTATTTTTGTGGCTAATCAGCATTGAGATAAAATTGCAAAATACCAAACAATAATTAAGATTTAAAAAGAGTGGACCAAGTATGAATGCAATCTTCTGTTTTTGTCTGATAAGGTGGGGCTTGACGCAACACAGATCACACATACAGTGGAGCAGTGCTGCAGAGACAATACAAAACTGCTGCCATTGCTACCACAAAAAATAAAAAAGAACGAGAGTGACTGTTGCCTGTGTTTTTACTGTTCACCATTTACAGCTACTTCTCTCCGAGTTAATTGTTTCTCTAAAATTTCTCAGTTCATTCAACACTGTGTTCGGGATTTTCCCACTTGGTTCGTACTTCAAATTCAATAATTTTATAGACCGTAACAAAATAATTTCGGTGAGTTGTCCGAATACAGATGTTGTATTCTAATGTGCATCCTACTTACTACACAAAATACACAGGTAATTAATAATGAAGACCGAGGACATCAATAATTCAATCAAGTGTAGCAACATATCAACAAGACATGTATTATTGCTATAGTTATGTGGCTGCTATCATTCACTGTTTCTGAGTAGAAGCAAAATGCAATCCGTAATTTGCACACAATCAGCCAAAGGCAAGATGGATTCGGCCAGCAGTTCTATAACATTTTAGTTTATTTGATTGATTATTGTGAATGCATGCATCCATGCATTAATAATGAATCTCTTTCCATTCTTTTAACAAGTTCACATCAATGTTGTCTCTGCAAAACAACACCCACCCACCTCATTATTTAGAAAACATAAACAAAACTATTTTAATGTCTCCTCCAATTCTGGGTCAGAGATGGGGAACAAACCATTGGTCTTCTAACCCCAAAGCATTCATCAATCATCACCATCAACATTTACTACTTCTCTGAATGCGCGTGCTTCAAAGCAAAAAAGTTAAAATTTTCTTCACTCCCATCTGCCTTTTTAATTATTATCTGGAGTCAACTGAGAGAAATATTCAACACTCACCAAAAGAAAACAAAATGAGAGAACACTTCCGAAAAGCGAGCAAGCAGCTTTTTGAAGAGAGTTATGAAAAAGTTTGTGGACAGTTTTGTTTACCGTAGAAGGTTTGTTCACTTCTTGTTAGTATATATTTAACAACTTACTACTCGTAAAAATTACACACATCAATTATCTTATATGAAGTACGAACAAAGTGAAAAAAAATAAAGTAATGGCAGGCAAGCAAATTCAGAAGCAGAAAGCAAACAAGCTTTTTTCTTTTTTCTTCTGAGGTAATGGTTTTGTTCAAAACCAGAGAATAAACGTCAGTTATGGATGGAATAAACCCTAGAAAAGATACAGACAGAGAGAGATCACGAGAACCCATGTGGCCTTTTCTTTTCCCTTCTATTTTTTCTGGGTTTTTTCAGCTGCAAGAATTAGCTAACTGTTCTTCTTTCTGATTTCTAGCACTGAATGGTGACCTTTCACGGCGCATTTTAGCGATAAAATATTGGGGGAGGTACTAATGTGTACTGGGGTAAATGGTTCTGTTCCTAGGGGCACGTGCGAGACATGAGATGCTAGTGGGAAGAGACGGCAGCAGCAGCAGGCATGCATGTTTTATTCATTTATTGAAGAACTTGAAGTTGAAAGAATTTTTTTTTAAAGTTAATTCATCAAATTTTTGTCCCTAAAGGCCAGATTTCTCAATCAAAATCAGTTCATACATAACCAACCAAGTACAGTTCATTAATTGCATGAAATTAAAATTTAAAAGCCTAAAAAGATAGTGGCTTGGTTTGTGTTTCATAATTAACGGAAAAATTACTTGGAAACACCTCATGTTTCCATGATTTTGCTGCCAAAAGGGGGTTTATAAATCACAATAGAAAACATGTTTTCAGTTTCCTAACGTTGTTTCAGAACTAACCCATGGTTCAAACGAGCAAAGAAAATGGTGAACTGAAATTAAAAAAAAATATATATATATATATATATAAAGTACACAGGAAACTGACCTCCGTTGAGCCAAAGAACGAGAGGTTTACACTCAGGATTTGTGGTAGCTTCGGTCAACCAGTAAAACAAAGCTCGGCCATGGTTTTCGTTGACTGTTACATAGCCTGAAAACTGAGAAAAATTGACCGTTGGTTGTCCTGGAAGAGCTGAGATTCGATCCAGCTCTTGTTCTTTTCTACGACTCAAAGCAACAATGGCAGTAACTGATGAAGACAAGAAAAACATGAGAAATGTTAATGTAAACAGAAATGTTTTCCTTTGAGGAGTTGCTGCTGCTGCTGCCATTGTTGCCATTTGCAGAAACCCTTCTGAGAAAATGAAGGGTTCCTACTTCTTATATAGCTGGATGTTGAGTGAGCGAGAGGATAAAAGAGAAATTAATGCAGAGGAAAATTAATCGATGATGATGCCTAAATTATGGGGGAGACTTTCAACGTTCAACTCTCAACTTTCTAAGTTTCAAACCAAACCAAGTCCAAATGTTGCTGCATTTCTACTATTACTGCAGCCAGCTAGCCATTACACAACTTGATTAGCATTCTCTCTTTCTCTTCGTATACTTGATCCTGGAACAAGGTATTAAATTAAGAATGGAATCTGGATCAGAAAATTTGTTGAAAACCCACAAGCAATACTTCATAATTTAATGCTTCACAAGCCTATTGCTGCCTCTCTCTCTCTCTCTCTCTCTTATGTCAAGATGTGCAATAAATAAGCAAACCAGCTTATATACAATTATGGGATTGTTTATAATACATTTTACGTACTTCATATCTAAATTTTTCAATTGTTTTATTAACCATTTAATTAATCAATAGCTTGCATATAATTAATTACTGATGCGATATTCCAAAGTATTAGTGATCTCATTTTTGACTGTTTAATCAAAGTTTTTGAGATTAATTGCCTTTAATTTCTTGTAGTTGAGGGTGCCGTCCTTATCAGAATTGTATGAAGGATAAGAGAAGAGAGATTTCAATGGATGTGGGGCTGTGTGTCTTGTGACTTCCACCCCTTCCAACTGCCCGTTCCTGCTTCTTAATTTTGATTCCCTGGTGATGGGACAAAATTTTTATACTCTCAAGTCCTTTTAATATTTGTTTACCAAAAGCTTGATAATTAATTAATTAGGAGAAGTTGATTAAGGGGTTGATCAACCTACAAATTATTTTTACATCTTCTGTTAACATCCCATTAAGTGGTTAAAACTGCTTTAAACCAAATCGTCCCATTAGCAACTTATTTTGCAATTATTTATTACAATTTCTGTAGCTTAACTAATGATCAATTAATCTTTTGACTAATCAGTCATTCATCAGGTCACTAAGCCATTTCCTCTCTACTTTTTTGGTTTCTGGGTAGATAAGCAGATGGAGAAGAACCCTGGCAACTCTAGTTTATTATGGTTTTGATAATTAAGAGTACTAGATTGAAGACGATTAGTGCAAAATCTGAGGCTTAATCAAATCCTTAATCATCTGATATTGTTCGAATTCAAAGAATTGAAATGCGATGACTTACTGATGGGCTATAAATTCTAGGAGCATGCATGCATTCGTGAAACTTGTCAATCTCATAATTATCGGAGTGTGTTTGAAAATACTTTTGTGCATCGCATTTTGTATTACTATAATATTTTTTTAATCATCCCTAATTATTCATTATTTTTTAAAAAAAAATTATTTATTTTTCTAATTATCAAATTTTTTATTTAATAAAAACTAATTACTCAATTATTTTAATTACAACATAATATTTCAATGGTTGTATTAGAATTAACAATTTTTATTTTATTTTATTTTATTTTTAAAAAAATTCATAATTTACAAGATTCAATCGTAGCAATGATCATCTTTTGAAACAAAAATTTATATTTTTTAATAAAAAAATTAAAACTCTATGTACATGTTAATTATGAGCTAATGCATAACCTCAATTCCTCATTAAATCACACAAAACCAATACTTGGATGTCTATTCATTCAACTTTGAGCCAACCCACATGCAATAACAACAAGACAAGTTAATTAATTATTAACTTATCTTCAAAATTCAAACCAATCACACTGTTGCTTGCTAGCATTTGCAAACTCTCTTCATAATTTATTGGATTAGATCTGCCCCATAAAACCCTACATGTGCATGCAATCGTGCAAATTAGATAAGCTCCAATAGAGGAATTTTATATTATCATGGAACTTTCTTCTTCTTTCTTTAATATAAAGATTAATGTGAAGATGTTCCAATCCAATCCCATAAGTTGCATTAAATGTAGCATGCACGTCGCCATGCAAATATAGTCGAAGATCTCGTTGTTTTTGTAATATCATTCAACTGTTTCAAATGTTATTAAATATATCATTCTAAGATCTATCGTTCAAACCCACCAATTATTTAAGACAATTAGTTTATATCATTTACTCAAAAATTACTCAATAGTTTCAATAAATAGAATCATTTACACAAGAAATTGCAAAGCATACGATTGCCATTGATGTTATTTATATGGGCATGAATTGCATGCCAACTCAAGCATCCATTGAATCCCAATTTTATATATATATATATATATATATATATATATATATATATATATATGTATGTATGTATATATATAACTTTAATATTGGGTTTGATTATAATATAATAGAAATAAATATTAATTATGTAAATTTTTTATTTTTTAAATTTTACGTTAAAAGTTTAAAATTCGTTATATTTAATGTATGTTAACCAAATTTTTTAAAGTTCAAAATATTCCACTGAAAAAAATATAAAGAAAATATTGTTTTATTTGTGCAAAATACGCATCATTATTATCATAATCCATCGCTCAGAAGGTGATGAAATGAACATACACTCTAGAGATTATGCATAATTAAGGATTTATTATATCCTTAATTATGAACCTTCACAAGTGCATAATTATTAATTGTTTGTTTTAACACTAGACGTACAAAACCTTGGGAAGGTTCAGCATCTGATATGTCTACTATTAGAATGTCTTATTAATTTTCCTTTTAATAATTCTTCTATATGTTTTGCATATTCTATTTTAGTTCTAGGGTCTGGTATTATGGGTTTATCCTGAATGGTTAAATCTTGTTCTGTGACCGGACATCTGTGGTCTGTTTGAATCTGACTGCTTTTCTAATTTCTTATCATACCTCTCCCCCTGAATTGGTATCAGAGCAAACAATGAACTAAGTTAAAATAATTATAGCCTTTATGATTAAGCAAATCGTCTTGAAAACTTGGTATAAGTTAAAAACTCTCTTATAGAGGTAAACTGAAGTATTGGTCTATTTTTAATTCTAATTTATTTATTTTTTCTATTAATTCATTTTCTACTACTTTGAAATTTCTACTACTACTACTATTGTGTTTTATTTCTATCATATTTTGTATTACCTTAATATTTTCTATTAAATTATCAATTTTCATCCTCCGTTGAAGAAATAGAAAGATTAGAACAGAGATTAGAACAGATATCTATAGAAAATACTTTATGTCCTTTGTTGCTACCTGGATCTCAAAAACCAAGAGGAAAATTTAAAGTCCATGCTCTTACCTGTCCAGAACATGAATCTCTCTCCACAGACCTTACCTGTGCTACAACATGAAGTAAACATGTTAAAAAATAAGTTAAGCTCGAAAAATAAAAAAATAAAGGAGTTAACTGAAAAAATTTAAAAAATAAAAATAAAAAAAAAAAAAATAAAAAAAAAGAAAAAAAGAAAAAAGAAAAAAAGAAAATTTATATTTGAGAAAAGAAGAGAGAGAAAAGAAACAAAAAATGATGATATTATCCTATTAGGGCTATATCTTGGATGATAACCTGATTGACCTTGACGACAATTAAAGGACCCAGAGTCCACATGCTGCCCAGACATGATTTGAAAATTTTGGTTGGTGTCAAATGTTTCTTATTTCATATTTATTTAACCAACAATTATAATCGTGTAATCATTCAAGGCATTGTTTGAGTTGATAATTAAAAGTAAAAAATTAAGATTCATTTTTTTATAAATATGTTGTATAAATTTTTAATTTTTTATTATAATTTTTAATATTTTTATCACATAATTTTTAATTATATTTTTTAATTTACATATTTTGTTATATTAATTTTATATTTTAGATTAAAGAATATTAAATATATAAAATACGTATCGACAAAGAAAGTGGTAACAATTAATGAGGGGTTGAACTTGATAGCTTTGTACACAGAAGAAAAGGAGGTAAATGCCAATAGCCGGATGTGACCTACCCCTTATCCGTTTGTTCAAATAGACTTTGAACAACTTCTTTTGGGAATTTGGGGCTGCTAGTTGGTTTCAGACAGATTTGATTGATGTTCTGCTGTCTTTGAATTTGAAAACACTTCTCTTACAAGTGCTGCTGTTTTTGGTGTTTTCTTGAATCTGGCTTCCTTCGGTCTTTCCTTTATTTTTTGGTAGCTACCATGCCTTCGTTTCTGGTTTCTGCTCAACATTTGGAGCATATTTGCGCTACTTTTGACACCATCGAAAATGCTGTCTGGTAACAAAATTTTTTTTTAAAAAAACCCATGTGCTCTATGTCATTGCCTTCCACTGACATTTCAAGTCATAAAATATTTTAATGACCAAAATTTATAGACACAGAGGGCTCAGATTATAAAATAAGTAGTTTGATGTACAAACTTCTTTGAAAAAAGAATTTTCAGATACACTTTTTCAGTCCCTTACAAATTAGAAAATTTCCACGGTCTTCGGTGCCCACAACTTGAATGTTAGATAGATTTTTGTTGTTGGGCTGGCATGATATTGCTCGAGGCCTAGAAACCAATGGCTTGATGCATGGCCGGAAGCACTCTGCTTCTGAATCTAGGCTCAGCCTAAAATTCAATTGGGAAAATAATTATTAATGGGAAATGGGAATTTCATGCGATCATCGTTTCACTCTGTAATTCTGTCAATAGATTACGACCCAACAATCCTTCGTCTTCTGAAAGAGTGTGACAATAACAACCGGACCCTGGACCATTTTGTTATTTGTTTTTCCATTCGAAAACAACTGCTTTCGCAGCTGAAAAAAGTTAAAACACCATTTTTGATGTTATTTTCAGGAATTTATCACAACTCAGGAAACCATGCACAATTTTTTCTGCAAAAATCATCAACCGAACAACTTAATCCACTCGGGTAAGCACTTTTATGGAGATGGATCGGATGGGTTAAAGTCCGAATTAAGTGCTTATGGTGAGAAGCTCCTTGGATCAGGCTCAGCTTATGTGCATAGCAATATAAGCCAACTAGTTTCAGCTTTTTCAGAAACTGCTTTTGCAATTGATTCTAATGGTTTCAAGAACTTGTTACAGATCGGCAGATACTTATACAACCCGCAATACTATTTTCAAGAGAATGATCAGTATATGAAGAATAAACTGAAGATGATTCTGTTGCCATTTCTGCACAAGGTAAGCGATTCCCGATTGCATATTTATAACTCTTTTGTCGATAATAATTTCATCAATTAATTAAAAACATACGGGGACACTGGATGAGAGCAACAGAGACAATCGGGGGTGAATTTTCTGAAAAACCTCCCATTGATGATGTAAATGCACCAGATTCGTTCAGTCCATTATGGCATTTGGCACTTCTGTTGTTCTTGCTGGTTTCTTTCTGGGCATCAATGATAAGTTCGTTCATGTTTCTTCACTGAATAAACCAGAATATAGCTTATTATGGCATCAACGAGACGTTGTAGCTTTTGCAATACAGTTCACAAACGGATTAATCTGCTGGTTATTCCAAGTCCTTCTAGTCGAGGCGACGGAGACACACCGTTGCTCGACGTTGTGGCCTACGGTGGATACACCTTCGTGGCAGTTTCAGTTGCCCTAGTGGCTAAGCTTCTGGCCTGCAGCTATTGTTTCTACGTTGTTAGTGTGTGGGAGAGTTTCTGCATGGGAGCGTTGTATGTGAAAATCCATGAGAGAATTTTGATTGCTGAGGTTATAATTTCGGAGAAGCATTCGAGCGAGCGGCATTATCAACTTTTAGTTGCCATTTCTCAACTTCCTTTGTTGCTTTGGCTCGGAAATCATGGTGTTTAATCACAAAACTTGGTTATTTATCTAAAAATAAATATAATTTAATTTAGGAAATGATATTTCCGGTCCTTCGGTTTCAAAATTTTCACAAAGAAAGGCATAACTCTTACATGTGTATCAATAAGTCCTCAGTCTATGTGAAATGACTATTTAACCCTTAGAATATTGTCCCTTAACCATGATTCGTGCAGCTTGATCATGAAGGATATTTTAGTCCTTGGATATCTACTTAAATACAAGCCAGGAACTTCATCGATATCAATAAAAATACTATTATATTTATTGTCAAAACTTAACAATATAGGGATTCAGATATTATTATTATTCCAAGCCTAATTTGGCAAGCACATGCAGTTGGAAGCATCGATGTTGGCGTGCGGCAACGCAGTCACCGTCCAAAGGAATCCTAGTCAAACACAAAACAGTACGATTACCCGCCAGATCCCAGTATTTATATGCCCCAAATTGTCAACTTCAACTTGAACTTCCTTCTCTTTCTAATTTCTCTTCAGGTTTTTTTAGTTTTAATTTTCTGTTCTTTTTTATTAGAATTTCGATATACAGACCGCACAGTTAGTTAACTGACTCCTCCTTGATTCTCACGATTCCGAACATCTTTTGCCTCTTTCTGTTATGATTTGTTTTGTTAGTTTTCTTTTTCTGTGATTTCTCGGAAGGTATGATTAATTTACTGATCTTTGGATTCTGGGTTTGGTTCTTATGGCTTTCGATTGGATGTTTAATTTATATTTTCTGGGCTGTTGAATTTTCTTTTTTTAATTGGTGAAAAATCGCGAGAATTTTAATGACAATGGAGTGAAATCTGGCGCGCTGATCTCTTTTCTGTCAGCGTTATTACCTTGTAATTTTTTATTAATTTTTAATCTTTGGTATTTTAAATTGAAAATTTTTATTTGACTTTGTGAGTTATGATAAATATGTTTAAGGAATAATCCAAGTCTCGTGCTTTGCTTGCTAGCATGGAATTGAAGCTGTGGATTTTGAATTGTTAGTTTAACCTAGAAAAATTTGAAATTTAATCAATTTCGGATTGTAGTTTTTGGAATATCTAAGGCTGTTCAACAATGCTTTTATTGATTTTTTATTTCTGCCGCATCTGATTGTGTTTTTGTTGTTAAATTCTTGAAATTTGGTGCATCTGATAGGGTTTTTGGTATGAGATTTTTTAACTTTTCATGATCTTGATGCAGGGTATTTGTTGAAAGTCCACAATGTTAGAGCAGTTGCTCATCTTTACCCGAGGAGGGTTAATCCTCTGGACATGTAAAGAGCTGGCAAATGCTCTGAGAGGATCGCCAATTGACACGTTGATCCGTTCATGTCTTTTGGAGGAACGATCTGGTGCAACCTCGTACAATTACTTTGTTACTGGCACAGCATACACCCTCAAATGGACCTTTCATAATGAACTCGGCCTGGTGTTTGTTGCTGTGTACCAGCGCATACTTCATCTGCTCTATGTGGATGATCTGCTGGCTATGATGAAGCAAGCATTCTCAGATATTTATGACCCAAAACGATTAGAGTATTCAGACTTTGAAGAAATGTTTAGACAAATTAGGAAGGAGGCAGAAGCTCGGGCAGATGAGTTAAAGAGATCAAAGCAAGTGGGTAAGCCTATGAATAATGTTATGAAACAGGGAGGAAAGTCACAAAAGGCTGGATTTGAAAGAGGAAGTAAGAAGAGTGTTGGTGGCTTGGCGAATGCTGATGGGGATGGTGATCTGAAAGGCCATAGATTGGAGAAGGGACACCCCAATGGTGACAGTGTTGAGATTGAAGAGTCTAGAGTAGCAGGTGTTGCTAATGGTAAAGAGAATATGAATTCCAATATTGGAGCTTTTGATGTAAGTAAGTTACAGAAATTAAGAACTAAAGGTGGTAAGAAAACTGATGCTGTTGTTAGCAAGGGTTCAGAACCCAACCCAAAGAAAAAGATAACAAAGAAGAACAGAGTTTGGGACAATTTGCCTCCATCAGCCAAATTGGACTTCACGGATCCTGTGGATGGGAATGGCAGTACTGAGGTTGAGGCAGGAGATCACGGTGAAAGTATGCTGGACAAGGAGGAGGTTATCAGCAGTGATAGGGAATCTGAAGAAGATGAGGAAGTGGGAAATGGCAACAAGCCGGAAGCTAAGAAGAAGGGTTTGTTTTCATCTATGTTCCAGAGGTATATTGCTTTGATGACTCAGTTTGGTTGATTTGCTTCTTATTAACATCTGTCCAAAAATGTCTATGACTGGTGTTGAATTTTGTACATTTCAGTTCCTTAAAAAAATGTTTTATTATTGAATCTTATTCTTTTGTGCTCAGTATTGTTGGAAAGTCAAATTTAGAAAAGTCAGACCTGGAACCAGCTCTGAAAGCACTTAAGGATAGGCTCATGGCCAAGAATGTGGTATGTTTCTTTATTTGTTTTTTCTTCTGTACTGTTTACTAAGTTTTTATTGTTTTATTAGTACTTGTTGTTCTAAAGAAGCTGCTAATGAAGTTGAATGGGCTTTGACAATTACAGGCAGAGGTGATAGCTGAGATGCTCTGTGAATCAGTGGCAGCAAGTCTTGAAGGTAAAAGGCTGGCCTCATTTACAAGGATTTCTTCAACTGTGCAGGTAAAATGATTTTGGATTTCTTGTTCTCTGATATTTGGATCCTTCAAATTTTGTTTTCTTTCCATTAAGCAATATCATGTCTGATTATCACTGCAGGCTGCAATGGAACAGGCTCTTGTTCGCATTTTAACTCCTAGGCGTTCTATTGATATACTGAGAGATGTTCATTATTTCAAACTTGAACATGCAAGGTGGCTTACTGGCTTCGTCAGCATAAGGTCAGTGTTATGATGGCTGCTTGTGATACATTCCGTTCAGGAGCTGTTGAACAGCTGCGAACTCATGCACGCAGACTCCAGGCATAAAATCTGTTGCATGCCAATGTTTCCAGTGTTATTTAGCCTCATTATTTGGCATAGGATGCTTACATGTGGCCTGCTTGTGTCAGATCCCTATTTTTGAGAAGGGTTATGAAAAAGATCCTGCAATTGTTGCAAAGGAAGCTATCCAGGAGGCCACACGCAAGGGCTCTGATGTTGTTCTTGTTGATACCGCTGGTCAGATGCAGGTATCTTCTACTTTTATCTTTTTGTATTGCATTTTAGATACTCTTAGAGAGCACTTTGTTAGTTTCCTCTAGAGCTAGATTGGCTTTGATGTTTGGAAATGATAATGAAATTACTCTTCAATGAAAAACCGGTTGGATCAAAATTTATTCTGCATTGAGGGAATTGCTGTGTGTTTCTTTACTGCTTGCGTGTTAGTATCTATACCAATTCTTTATAGGATAACGAGCCACTGATGAGGGCGCTGTCAAAGCTTATCTACCTCAACAATCCTGACCTTGTTCTGTTTGTTGGAGAGGCTCTCGTTGGGAATGATGCTGTTGATCAACTATCTAAGTTCAATGAGGTTTGGTTTCACATTCATGCTTTTCATCCTTTGTTTTCTTAGCCCATTTGTTAGGTTAGTGTTCTTTAATCTCCAATATGATACGACCATCCATTGTTCTTCTTGCAGAAATTGGCTGACCTGTCGGCCTCTCCTAATCCCCGATTGATTGATGGGATATTACTCACTAAATTCGACACGATTGATGATAAGGTATGCAGTCGACCATGCACATGCAAAGAATCTTGAATATTATGATTAGTTCCTACACATGCGTGAATGTGCACGATGGAAAGACATGCTAGTGGGCCAAATTGTCAGCATTTTAGATTGGTTTTGAGCGTGACTATAACTGGTTTGTGCAGGTTGGAGCAGCATTATCGATGGTCTACGTTTCCGGAGCTCCCGTGATGTTCATAGGCTGCGGACAGTCGTATACAGATTTGAAGAAACTGAACGTCAAATCAGTTGTCAAAACCCTTCTGAAATGAGTGTGCTGTCCTAAACCCAATTATGTGCTCTACATTGTCGTGAAAGCAACTTGCTGCTATGACAATTTTTTACTTTCGTTTGAGGCAAATCAGTCCCTTGCGGCTGTAAATTTCTGCTAGAATGTCTTGTACCATATTGGGTCCTTCTCTTGATGCTTGATTGCTTGCCTTGGAGCCTCTCTCTTTGAGATCCTATTTTAAATTCTTTCGATTATCTAGGAACGATAAGCTGGGAGTAATTTCGTGTAAGACTGTCTACTTTGTTTGAACCAGAGGAACTCCACCAAATTATTGCCCTGAAAGACATTTCCATTGTTCTAATTGAAGCCTTGAAAGAATTGAAACCAATTAAAAAGGGCTAATCGGCAAGAAGTTCGCAGTCAATTCTCTGCAAATACAGCAGATTTTCAACAAGATCATAAGCCACATTATAATGCTGCTGAGCTATTATTCCTATTATGGAAAAATCTTTTAACCTTTCAGCGATGTGATCACTTGGACCAACACTCAAGCAAAACGCAGAGGAAGAATCCTGGTAAAACATACTCTCAACATCCAAAACCAAATCAACTCCACCGGAAAAATGAAACGCCATCGCCGGAAAACCAGAGAGATCTTTCTTAATGTCCCCGGAAAAGCACAAGAGCCACTCCGGTGATCTGAAATGCCTCGTCAACAACCCGTCAGATAGATTTTCAATCTGTTGGCGAAGGGTCTTAAAAGCGCTTGGAGCTAACCAAGTGAACGAAGTACCAGAATCAATGAAAACTCCACCTTTGGCCGAGGTTGTTTTTTTCTTGAATATGGTTGGATCAATGTCTAGCATTTTCTCCCCAATGCTAATTCCTTCAAGAGAAATGTAATAAATTCCATCAATTACAGACATTGGCGTTGAATCTCCTTCAATTATTGCTCCTTCACCTAAAATTAACGTGTTGTATCTATACTCAGGATCATTTAAGCTTCCTATACAATACGAAAATCTAGAATCAAACTTTTTTATAAGAGATAAGGAAGGAACCCTTGTGCCAAGTCCAAATACTCCTGGAAATTGTTCATATTCATCATCTGAATTATCCTTAGGACTACACCCAAAAACTGCATCATTTACAAATATCTTTCCTTCATCTGATGTTTCAAATCTGAATTGCTCAGTTGCAATTGTTCCTTTAAACTCAGGACCCTTTGCGTACTCAACTCTGTACGCGCATTCATTTGAGAACAAGCTGCAATCGTTGGAGCAGAAACTGGGGTTGCATGGCAAATTAGCATACGTGAGTGATTTGGAAGGATCGTAAATTGTTCCACTACATTGTTCGCAAGTTTTGCATTTCACCCATGTAAGACTACTGCCGGAATCCATGACTGCCAGCTGCTGAACGGGCGGCTGGCCGATGGAGAAACTGACGTAGAATATGCCGAAATAAGAGGTTGCAGGATGAAGATGAGCTCGGGTATCGTGAGTTTGAGAAGATTTCTCGTACAAATAGATGAATCGAGCAATTGAAGAGTTTAGTGTTCGTTGAACTCGCCCTTCAACGGAGTTGTTCTGATTGTTCAACACAGTATCACGGTGGAGCAGTTTGGTAACTAAGCGTTTAGGTTTCAACGCCGCCGCCGTGAAAGTCAAGGAAATGAACGAAAGTAGTATTATTGCATGCGAACTCGGCATGATAAATCAAAAGAATGTATGGATTCAATTTCCTTGGTATGAAAAACTTGTGGGGTAATAAAGAGAAAGAGATTTGCATGTTACAGGTAAAGGATTGGGGAAGAAAGAGAAAGAAAAAGAATGAAGCATAAAGATTATGAAGATCTAACGAGATTTAATAAATGGATAATCTAAGGAAAGTTTTAGCAAAGAGAAAGAATGTGAATATGGAAGAAGGTAGCAAGATCCTCTTGCATGGTTGCTTCTTGTTCTAACATTCATGTACATGTATAGGTTATATTTGCCCAATCTCTATTGATTTGGTAAGTTTTGATATGATCTTATTGTCAATGCCACATGCATTGAGAGTATATTCTTTAAAATATATGCTTGTATTCCTTATTCCATAAATCCATCTTGTAAATCTTTCACCTAATTATTTTATCCATTTTAATTAATTATTCTTTTTAAGTATATCTTTACCAAATCCTTACCTTGTAACGCTCTCGTACCTTGATTTACCAATATAACCCTTTTCGAGACGATTATCAATGCAAATAGCCAATGAAGTTAAGGACATTGTGGTAAATATGAAGGGATTCTTGACACGAAACGAAGAAGATCATTACGCATTTATATCACACTTGAGGCAAATTCCAATTACGAACTCGGGAAATGGGTTTTCGCCACGTGTACTTCGAATTATCCGAACCTCATTAAAACTGTTGACTTTGCCCATACTTTTCTGACACGTGTATTCCTGTTGGTTCGGATCCGAACCTAACAGCTATATAGAGGCAGATAACTAGATCACTCTGTTTCATCTTCCTCGTACTTTTGATCAATCTATGGCTTCTTTCAGATTTTCAATTCCCATTTTAGCCCTTGTCTGCTTGTTGTTTGCTTTCTCTGAAGCCAAGGAAATTCTGGTTGGGGGCAAGGAAAATTCATGGACGAATCCGCCTTCTCCCGACTTTCTCAATCTGTGGGCAGAAAAAACCCGGTTCAAAGTTGGCGATTTTCTTAGTAATTTCTCTTCCATATTCTTACGACTTCATTTACTTGCTGTAATGTTTTCCAGTTATATTCAGTTCCAACATTTTCTCTCGTTTTCTCGTTGCAGTCTGGCAATACGACGGCAAGACAGACTCGGTATTGGAAGTGACGAAGGAAGACTACGACGGCTGCATAACGTCGAAGCCAATCAAAGAATACAAAGACGGCAACACAAAGATCGAACTGAGCCATGCAGGTCCGCACTACTTCATCAGCGGAGCCGACGGGCACTGTCAGAAAGGAGAGAAGGTGTTGGTTGTGGTCATGTCTGAAAAACACAAGCACGACGGCGCTGGTCAGTCGCCTTCCTCTGCTCCGGCACCATCTCCTAACACTAACTCTGCTGCTGATAGCTCGAGGGAAGGGATTGTGGGTGCAATAATAACTCTTGTGGGTTTGGGACTTGTTTTCCTTTGAGAGGGAAAATGAGAAGTAATTATGATTGAGAAAAAAAATAATATCTATTAATATTTGAGATTATTAATTAATATTTTTATTTTTAATATTTTCAAAAAAATAACATAAAATAAAATAATAAAGACTTAAGTTTTTTTTAATTAAAAAAATATGATAAAATAAATAATAAAATATAAAAATTTAATATTAAATAAAAAAAATTATTGAAATGATTAATTATACGTTATTAAATTGATAAAATATATGTAAAATTTTAAAATTATTAAATTTATATAATTTTTTATTTAATATTTAAAGATTTTTATAAATTATTAAAAAATAACCCCCTAATTCAAGCAAATTAATATATAATTACGTAATTTATTAATTTTAATTAATTGAGACATCCTTTGCCAATGGCAGTTGTTAATTGTGGACTAATTGGGCCATTTGTTGGGCCTAATGGCTGGCCATTAATTTCTCATCCATTATCAGAAATTAAAAAGAAAATTTAAAGATTAAACAAAAAGAAAAAGGAAGAATAATCTTTTCTTCTTAGCACTGTGAGCTCTGTATCTCCGCTTCAAGTACGTGTGTATATTTTAGTTTTTCAGGCAGAATTTGTTCTGGGTCTCCTAGAATTTCCCATTTGAGGGAAAATGGCTCTGTTGTTATGCGGAAAAGTTACAGTTTTTCTACAACCCAAAGGGGGAACTTCCATTTTTACTCACAATTCACCGCTTAACTTTCACCCAGGTCTTAGTTCGCTTGATTCTTTGAAGGTATGCAATATTTTTGAAGCTCGTGGATTGTTTCAAATGTACATGAAACTTAATTTCGGTTGCTGTTGATGCTAGAATTGTTAACTGACGTTGGATTTATGTGAAATGAGCTTGTTTAATGAGTGTTAACTGTGTTATCTCATCAATTCTAGTAGGTTTTTCTGTTTTTATTTTCTTATTATTGTTTTTGTAAATGTAGTGTGTGAGCGGAGAATGTTAGTAATTAGTTTGATTTTGTCGCTGAAGAGTTAGCTAGAATTGATAGTGCATATTATGAATTCAATCTCAATGGGATTGGTTTATGATTCAGAAAATCCTTGGTGAATTACTTAAATATTGCAGCATGAATTCGGTGGTTAGTTTGAATTCAACTGAAGAGATTATATGATCTTATTGCAGCAGAAATTTTCTCACAAAATTATGGATTTTCTGTGCATAATATTTTTGTTGCAGCTTAGTAGCAGTCCACTTAAACTTCAAATAAAGTCTAGAGTTTCATCAAAAAGGTTGCATCAACCATATGTTTCGGCCATTGGAAAGGATCATCCACAAAATGCAGATTTCCCTCGAAGTTACTCAAAGAAGGAAAAGAAGCCGTTTCCAATTCCTATACTGGAACTGAGACGAGCTGCTAGAGAGAGGGCCAAGAATCGGAGTGGCCAACCCAGAAGACCAATCCCACCTCCGAAAAGAGGTTTGCTGGTTAAAAACCTTATACCAGTTGCCTATGATGTGTTAAATGCAAGGATTATATTGATTAACAATCTCAAGAAGCTCTTGAAAGTGGTTCCTGTGCATGCTTGCTTGTAAGTTTCATCATCTTAATCATTAATTCCATCTTTTATGTCCTTGGTTTATAGCAAAGTTGACTCATGGAAACTATCTTGGAATCTAAGTTAAGGTAACTAATTTTGTGTGTAACCCCATGAGTTATTTGGTACCTAGAATGTTCCAATTAAGTGTTGATAGATGGCATAAATTGTAGTTTACATGTAACACATGGTGTCACTTTTGACCCTTGTATTGTTGGTAGGACTGAAATTCTAGTTGGTTTATGACCATCTCATGTCTTTTCCTTATTATTCAACATTTCATTTGCTATCAGAATGTCTAACTCATTCCTATCTGCTAGACCTTTAACTTTTAAGTTGATAATTTATGCATGCACAGTGAATTAAATTGGTGGATTTGGAATTTTTGTTAAGACATAACCATTTGATGTGAGTGGTCCAACTGATTATCTTATCTGTGAACATCCAACTATGGTTGAACAATTGGTCCTGTAAGCAATCCAATAAAGAATCTTTCGGAAGTCATACTTGACTGTACTTGTATACATTCCTTTTGATCATTGTATGTTTATAGTGAGTTTGGTGTATGACTAAGCCTTGCAATGCATTTTCTGTTCTGCAGATTTTGTGATGGAATTCACGTGGGACCTGTTGGACATCCGTTCAAGTCATGCAAAGGCTCAGATTCTAACTTTCGCAAGGGTCTTCACGAGTGGACAAATGCATCCATTGAAGACATACTCTTGCATGTTGAAGCATACCATCTTTTTGACCGCCTTGGGAAACGTATTCGTCATGAGGAGAGATTCTCAATTCCCCGAATTCCTGCAGTAACAGAGCTTTGCATTCAAGCTGGTGTGGATATTCCTGAATTTCCTGCAAAAAGGAGAAGAAAGCCAATTATCCGCATAGGTAAAAGAGAATTTATCGATGCAGATGAAAGTGACCTACCAGACCCTGATCCACCAGTACCATTGAAACCAATATTAACTGAAATACCCGATTCAGAAATAGTAGCCCCATCCAATGAAGAAGAAACAGTTTTGCTTGCCGAGGAAACGCTCCAAGCATGGGAAAAGATGCGGAGAGGAGCCAAGAGGCTAATGACGATGTATCCAGTGAGGGTTTGTGGATATTGCCCGGAGGTGCATGTGGGTCCATCTGGACACAAGGCACAGAACTGTGGCGCCTTCAAACACCAACAACGGAATGGGCAACACGGTTGGCAAGCAGCAGTTCTTAATGACTTGATACCGCCAAGATATGTCTGGCATGTTCCTGATGTGGACGGGCCACCATTGCAACACGAGCTGAAAAGCTTCTATGGGCAAGCCCCTGCTGTGGTGGAAATCTGCGTGCAGGCTGGTGCCAATGTGCCGGAACAATACAAGCCAACTATGAGGTTAGATATTGGGATCCCTAGCAGTATTCAAGAAGCTGAAATGGTTGTTTGAGTAACTTTTGTACACATATTATTGTCATCCTTATCATTAACAACAATGCAAAGTGCATGTTGAATATTAAAATGAAATGCAAATGTGAGTTTCTTGCTGGAGATGGCAGTAGTTTTCATGATCTCTAGGTCTTTAGAATGATGGTTGTTGCAACAGCGAGGACACTGTGCAAGCAGTTGTATTATAAAGTTTTTCAATTTTTTTGTTGCAGTCTCCAACTTTTTGGTTATAATTCTGCACTAAACAATTGGAGAGATGTACATTACCGTTTCATGCACCATAACATGATTTTGTTGTGATTGAAGAATTTTGAAGTGAATCTGAGCGTTGGATCATATAAATGTTACCGATTTTATCTAAAATTTTCTCAATTATAAATAAAACAGGAATAAATTTAAAGAAGATAGAGTATAAGGAATCCATGAGTTATCCTTACTAATAGTTTAGATCATCCATGGGTATATCTAGAACTTCAAACCATGCTTCAATGTAACATGAATAATTTCTATGAAAGCCTTAGAGATTGTAGGCCAACTTGTATAGAAATAATTATTTTAGTAAACATTATTGGATTAGGTACGTCTTGAATATTAGTACACAAGTTATTCTTTATTTGTAAAATTATAAAATTTTAGGGATTTGTATGTTATTATCCAAGTTTAATATATCTAAGTTTTCCTACGAATGATGCGATTCCTTGGTTTTAACTTTTCTTTTTTCACAGCCCTATTATTGAATTAATTAATTTAAATTAATCACCATAAAATTAAAAAATATATTAATGAATAGGTCCTTATTTTTGGAAACATTACGAGTAAGTATATGGTCTGAGGACCTATTTGTTACAAAATATTAAACAGTGATCTTATTTATTATTTTGTAAAATATAAGGGACCTATCCATTGTTCGCACCCATAAAATATTCCAAACAAGAAGGCGGCGACGAAACACTAACCAAAACAGAAAACCCACAGTGTTCTGTTCTAACAGATCAATACGCAGACTGAAAGACATAAGCCATCGAAAAACTCGGTCTCACTTCTTACATGGAAGTCGCCGCTGCCGCTTCTTATTCTTCCCTCACTCTGCTTCCTCTCCGTAATCTTTCTTCCTTCACGTAAAAACATTTTTTTAGTTTAATTATTGTTATTTGTTTGTTTCTAATTTTCTCTGTCTATTATCAATCTTCCTACAGGTTTTAATAAGTCCACGAGTTCTTCTTTATCGCCGGTAATTACTTTTTTTTTCCTTTTGGTTCTTTGTTTTATTAGTGTTTGTTCTTTTTTCCTTGGGTAGATAATGATTTTAGGTAGTAAAAGGAATATTAAGATTCTTGTTTTGTTTTGTGGCAAAGAGAGAAAGATTTTGTGGTTTCATTTCTTAGTTTTCTTGCATTTTCTTGGAAAGGAAAGTCGAAATACTTATGTGAGCTTTGCTGAGGTTGTTAGACAAACTCAAAGTAAGTGTTTGGATGATCGAGTTTGGTCTATTAGACTATGGAGGGATAAACTAAACTAATTGTAACATGACAATCAGTTAAAAATTTGAATTAACTCAGTAACAATATAGTTGCTGATGATGTGGTGAGGTGCGTGGTTTGGGATTATTGCATTCTCAATTTATTCACTTTCTACTAAAAAAGGTTGTAATTCACCTATCCTTTAGGAAGTTCAATAAGCAAAAAGGAAAGCAAAAAGGAATTTGTTATATGTGGGTTTGTCATGAATTGTTTCAAAAAAATTTTATAAGAAATTTTGGCTTTCTTTTCTTCCCTGGGTGTTTAATGTCGTTGTAGACTACAGATATATGATTTGAAAATCCTCTACGACTACAAATATCTAATTTGACAATCCTCTATGGCTGTGGTCAATTTTAGAAATAGTGTTAGTTCACTCTTCATATTGTTATTATCATCACTGTAGTCTTGGATAGCAGAATCTACTGAGCTTAGGAAGAGCAGCTGACACAGTGGCAAACTTCTCTTAGTAGTCAATCTATCATGTTTTCATTCAGGATAGTATGGGGTAGAGTGCCACAGAAATTCTGCCTTTTTATCTTGTTACCCTCAAAATTTGTTTTATGATTGTATCTGTTCTATTTTCACTTTCTGCAGTTTTGTACCTATAAAGGACGTGGCTGTTTGACTTGTAAACTGGTAGTTTTGAGAAACTCATACAGTTGTAAGTCAATACATTTTTATGGTTTACTTCATTTATATTCACTGTCTAATTCCCACTGCAGGACAACATAGCACTTTGCAATTCAGTTGCGTCTTGTATGTGCTCGATATTTTGATGAATCACAGCTCCATTTGGAAAATATATTTTGTATTCATTTAATATATACTTTCATGATCTCTTGAATCATATATACATGGGAGAACTTTCTTTGATATTATGGGAGCCTATCTGTAATGTGATCTTTCTTTATCTTCATTTAGCAAATAAGTTTGATACTGGCCCAAGTAATCACTGTAGCCCTGTATTCTTTGAATGTTAGCAGCTGTGTAGTAGTAAGAGCAATATAAAAGGATTATCAATTTCATAACTTTCTGCTTGCATCTGTTATTTCTTTTGATGGTTTGGCAGTTTGTCTTTGTGAAATTTTATATGTGGCACCAATAATGTTCAGCCTTTATTCACTTAATCTGATGAAGCTGAATATTTTTAATCTTTTGGCTTTCTTTTTTCTTGTGTAGCTGCCCAAAATGGTTATATTTTCCTCTCAAGGAAGAATGCTAGTCTAAGGCGGTCTTATTTTGAAACAAAAACAAAGGATCTAAATCGACCGTGCTATGATGTTAAATTACATAATCGAAAGAAGTTGTGCAGAAATGTAGTTGTGAGATCTGAACTTGCTGGAGCTGGGACTCCTGATTCTGCCTATCCATTATCAGGTTTCTTTGCAAATTTTTTTGAGTCATTTCCTCTGTTTCTCCTCCTTTCCCCCTTTTAGAAAATTTCAGCCTCCTGCCTAATTATTTTTCACCAAACGTTTAAAGTGCAGAACTTAAACTGGCCTCCAAAGTTAGAGGAATAGGCTTTTACACTGTTACCACTGTAGTTGCCATTTTTCTGATTGTGCCAATGCTGATAGCTCATCCATTTGTGCTCTTGCTGGATCGACACCAACGAAACTTTCAGCATTTTATTGCCAAACTTTGGGCAACATTGACAGTTTCCCCATTTCTTAAAATAGAGATTGAGGGGCTGGAGAATCTGCCCCCATCAGATACTCCCACTGTATATGTTTCCAACCATCAAAGTTTTTTAGACATTTACACTCTTCTCACAATTGGGAGAGGCTTGAAGTTCATCAGCAAAACTGGGATATTTCTCTTTCCAATTATTGGGTGGGCCATGTCGATGATGGGTGTCATTCCTTTGAAACGCATGGACAGCCGAAGCCAATTGGTATTCCTCTTTTTTTATTTCTTATTTTTTTCATTCTAATTGAAGCTGTTCTGGTTATTTATTTTGTTTATGGTCATTGGTGAGCTTCCAAATTGGGCCGTGGCAATTATATCTTGCATTTTTTTGCTCACAGGCTTAGGTTTCAACTCTTCAACCCCATATGTTTGAATTTTTATCGGTTTTCTGATATAGGACTGCCTTAAGAGATGCATGGAACTTATCAAGAAGGGGGCCTCTGTTTGTTTCTTTCCGGAGGGAACGCGGAGTAAAGATGGAAGATTAGGTTCTTTCAAGGTGAGTTGGTGAAGTAATTGTTTTTACTGAATACTGCACAGCAAAATTATGGAAAACTTGGGATATGAATATTTAAATTCTTCTGTTTTTCTATGAAATTCATCAATTTATGCTGGCATTATGCAGAAAGGTGCATTCAGTGTTGCAGCAAAAACCGGAGCCCCAGTTGTAGCTATGACCATTATGGGAACTGGAAAAATCATGCCTTCGGGAATGGAGGGTATATTGAATATGGGATCTGTTAAAGTTGTTATTCATAAGCCTATACAAGGAAGTAATGCAGAAGTACTGTGCAATGAAGCTAGAAATACAATTGCAGATACACTCAGCTTTCAAGGCTGAAAATTCTACTGTAATAAATTATACTTAGTTTCTACAGCTGAATACCTAATTCCCTGATATGGATTGAAGAAATATAACCTGGAAGGTACAAGTTATTTTTCTCCCGTTTTTCTGCTCCTATTTTCGTCACTCACTGATCCAATAAAGTGAATGTTTATGACGTTATCTTCAATACTACTAACCTGTGTGCTGCTGTATAAACAATGTGATTACCTGCTAGATTGTCAAAGGCTTTTCTTGACACTGATAAAACATTGTCTTGGAGACCTTGAGAATAAACAATATGCAATCTGAGCTGTTAGGAGTTCTACGCGAAAGCAATTAGCAAACAATTTTTTTCTGAGTAAGAGTATTTGGAATGTTGGAGTTCCTACCCAAGTCTTCTAAAGTCATTTTTCTAGGCATTCTGAATCTCGACTGATTCGTTGAATGTAGGTTATGTTGTGGATTTTGACAGTGATAGCGACTGGAGGGACTTGTGCTTAGCCGGTTCTCATTTTTGACTGCGTGTCTGGTTTTAAGAACCCATTTCCAATACGGTTTCTCACAGCACCACAACTAACAAAACATACGGATGCTGTTCTTTCTTCCTTCCTGCAGGTCTGCGTATTTTCGAGGCAGAGCCATATGCAGTTCAGTTTTCTGCAGCAGCCGCTGGTTCGAGCCACTGGGTTAATGGAATTTTTTGGTTTTTGTCGGGAAATCTACGCGAGGCAGGATTAGCGGGAGAGGGATTGACTTGTGACAAATATTTTCTAACACCGGTAGTTCGTGTTTCAATCAATGTTTACAGTAGTTCGTGTTGAAGTTGAAGCAAAATCATTCGATTCAGAGCCACGTGTAAATTGAACTCTTATTATTTTGATATCATATCAAATAATAATAATAATATATTTAATAATTGTTTTTTGCTAAATTAAGTGGATCATTAATCGGACCGGGTTGGACTGGGCCGGGTCGAAAAGTTAAACCAATCAGATAAAAGCCGCCAACCAAACAAAGGATAAGAGTAAGATCGTCATTTCGCAAATTTGAAGTGTCGTCTATTTTCGTAGAAGATGTTTTTGACTTCAATTTGGCATTCCTCTTTTTTTTTGACAGTATGCAAATCTCTCAGCTCCTTCAACTCGAATTCCTTTAAATTATGAATTGAAGAGAAAATTTGGATTTTTTTTTATTTTCGCTGTAAGTTTTTCTCCTGTCGCCAATATCATTGAGATCAGGGATTTTTTTTTATAATGTCTTATCTGCTGCAGGTTTTAAATTTACTTTAATTTTGTTGCTTGAAAGCTGAATTTGTGTTAGATTTTGGTCTTGTTTCGGTACTCGAGTTCTGGTTTAGTGTGGGTTTAATTTATAGACTGAACTTACTATGTTATTGGTTTGGTTCTTTTTGTCTTTTTTTTTAATTTTTTTTGTGACAGGACATACTAGCATTCAGGTTCGGAAATTTAGTGTGTTTAATTGCGAAGGGAAGTAAGTGACTGTTTAGAAAACGTAGATACTCTTGTCAATGTTGTAGGAAACCGTAGAATGATTATGATCAGATTGCTGATAATTATTTTGGAGATCTAACATTTTTCTAGAGGTTGTGAAGTTTATATTAGTGTGTAATCCATTGAAGATGGAAACATATATGCTGGAAAAGTAAGCTGACTGATAAGAGTAGATTGAGGGGTTGTTTGTATGAAGTACTGGGTTTTGGTGAAAATTGGGTTTGACTTTTGAATGAGTTTCTGTCATTCTGGGGTTATGTTGAGATCTTGTTGTAATACTCTTGAGTGAGGAGTTTCGACCATGCAGGATTGCTTGGGGCATGCTTTTGAGGAGAAGTGCGAGTTTGTTTTATATTAGTGTCACTTTTAATAGATGAAAGCGGTAATCTTGGCAGATGGCACATATACTGAGCATGCAGTTGATATAATTTTTTTTTATATATGTATATTAGCTTGGATTAATTTTTTTTGGTTGGTTTGCAGCATATTTATATGTTCAACTGTGAATGATGTTTGATGGTGGCTACAAATCGCATTATATTGGTAGCCAGAGGGAGAAGCTTGTCAGGTAGTCAAGTTTTTGGTTGGGTGTTTTGAAGGTCAAGAAAGTTGAATGTTATTCAGTTGTTTGATCATTTTCTTTATTTTGGATCACATTGATAATGCAAAAATGTCAGTAGTCCAGATTAGAAATTGTGTATTGGGATCTCAGGGTAATCACTTTGGATGACTATTTCCCCATTTTGATTTTTTATTCTAAGATTAATTTAAGAACTGGAACTAATTTAAAGCCATCCAATTTTTATTTGTTGGTTTGTTTAAAACATTTTTCAGGTTGGATGACTTGGACTCCAGATTAGCGTCATCTTCTGATACAGGAGGGAAGAGATGTGGATTCAGCATTGAGGGATTAAATTGTACAGGTCATGCACGCAATACAACATCTTCTAAGAGAGGAATCAGGAAAGGATCTGAAGGACTTAAGTCAATTGGTCGATCACTTAGATTTGGGGTTTCTAGGACAGTATTTCCAGAAGATCTTAAAATATCTGAGAAGAAGATATTTGAACCTCAGGATAAATTCCTCTTGTTGTGCAATAGATTATTTGTAATATCATGTATTCTGGCAGTATCTGTGGACCCTCTATTCTTTTTTCTTCCAGTCATTGATGATTCGTCAAAATGTCTTGGTATAGATCGAAATTTGGCAATTACAGCTACAACATTGCGGACTGCTATTGATGCTTTCTATCTTATTCACATGGCACTCCAATTTCGAACAGCTTTTATTGCCCCCTCATCTCAGGTTTTTGGACGAGGTGAACTTGTGATAGATCCTGCACAAATAGCCAAGCGATACCTGCGATGGTACTTCTTCATCGATTTTCTTGCTGTGTTTCCCTTACCACAGGTATAAAAACATCATTCTAACCTGCACTCCATCTATTTATTGGCTTGAAGGCTGTGTGCTTTCCTCTTATTCCAATACTTTTCACCTTGACTTCTTGCATTTTATTATTCTCTCGAATTGGTGTTATGTTTGCCTTCCACATCTGTCATTTGTTGCACTAAATCTATAAGACATGCATGAGCAGGCTGCTAAATTTCCTTTTGATTTTGATTTCCAAGGAAGCTAAATTAGTGCATTTCAATGTTGTAAATTCTTTCTTTGTTTGGCAAGTTGTTTGTACGCCTATGAGAGATCACTAGCTGAAATCATTGTTGTTAAACAACAAATACACTTAAGCTTGGTTTTTCTTAGTCTTAATTACAGTTGCTCCTAATAACTTATTTATCGCATTTTCTTCTGTTCTACACCAATGATTTACGTTCTTGTGGTTGCATAACTTTCTCATATGTGACTATTTTTGGGTTATTGCTTTGCTTATTTCTTTTGGTGCATAATTCATTATCCAGGTTAATTTTTCCATTTAAAACTTGCCAGGGAGTAAAAATGTCTATCTTAGAATCTTTAATATAGGTTCTCTTCCCACTTTACTAGTCTCATAGACCAGTTTGGGATGTGATCATGTTGATATTTGTACCAAAAATCTGTCAGGGAATTGCTGGCTGCCTGTTGAATTGTTTATTCACATTCAATGTTGCTATAGAATACATTTTTGTTGTTACTTTGGGAGGGTAATGGCTACATTGAAGCAGTCCTTAGTTTAGTTTAATGGAATTATCATTTCATGTCTGCAAAGTTTGCAGGACATCAAAAAATGCCTGTTTTAGCATTCTCATCAAAAAATATTTCTCAAAAAATTGCAGATTGTTGTTTGGAGATTTCTTCTGGGATCAAATGGTTCAGATGTCCAGGCTACAAAACAGGCTTTGTTTTTCATTGTCTTGTTTCAATATGCTCCTCGATTTCTTCGTATGCTGCCCTTGACTTCAGAGCTGAAAAGGACAGCTGGTGTCTTTGCTGAAACTGCTTGGGCAGGTGCTGCATATTATCTACTATTGTACATGCTTGCCAGTCATGTAAGTCCTTTTTCAGTTTAGTCAGCTTGTTTGATTAGCCGAATCTTTTTTTTTCCCCTTTTTGGTCTCTGTCTTGTTTACTCAAATCGAATGGTGTCTGATGTAATTTTCTTGCCATTTTGGGTTTCTAATGCCTAAACTTCTTGCTGCCCTGCTATGGCCATTTTGCATATTAATTTTATTTATAAAAAAGCATTTGCTAGATTTGAACTTTTAATGAGATTCTACTGTCTCCTTGAATCTTACATCCTTCTGTTTCCACCCTCATCTTACTTGAATTGGTTCTATTCATCTGAGTCCATTTTTTTTCTTTTAAAGAAAGAATATTCATAGAAACTATGTTGAATGAATCTTTGCAGGTAGTTGGGGCATTATGGTACCTTTTAGCTTTAGAACGCAATGATACTTGCTGGCGGAAGGCTTGCGCTTCTGAAACAAAATGCAATAATGATTTCTTGTACTGTGGAAATCAGAATATCATAGGTTACACTTCCTGGTACAACATCAGAGATAATGTACTTCAATCAATTTGCTCGGTAAAGGATGAGAATCCAGAGTTTGATTATGGAATCTTCAAAAATGCGTTGTCATCTGGTATAGTTTCATCTAAGAGGTTTTTCTCCAAATACTGTTACTGTTTGTGGTGGGGCCTGCAAAATTTGAGGTAAGAGAAGTATTTTCCATGCAGGCACCACTTTATTTATATATGTAATATATTGTGCCAGTTACACTCTGTTGTGCTTTTGGAGATTAGTTTCATTTTGTTCTTATTGTGATGTCCATCTTTGGAGGATGGGGGGCTGTTCCTTGATTGTAATGTACTAAAATTGATTTCTTGAGGAAGAAATATGAAAATTTTGGTCACAATGGGTGCAGGTAATGAAAGTATTACTTACCCTAGTCTGTGAAAAAACAAATTTACAAATTCTGCAGAGCTGCATTTCTTCCTCTTTCAGAGAGTTATAGTTCTGACTATGTTAATGAAAATAATAGTGAACATATTACCAATGATGTTTTATTACACTATTCAGTGTTTTTAGTTGCAATCAAATTATGACTCTGAATTTAGTTCTTAATTGGAATATATTTTTCCTTGACTTCCCAACAGTACACTTGGCCAGGGGCTCGAAACTAGCACCTTTCCTGGAGAGGTTATATTTTCCATAGCACTAGCCATTTTTGGACTTGTACTCTTTGCCCTTCTGATAGGCAATATGCAGGTAAATTCATAAGCTACTTTGTTTTATTTTATTTTCTCAGTTAAGTTGTGTAATTGGTAGAAGGGCTTGAAATAACAAATTATTTATCTGAGACCGCCAAAGCTCTTATTAGTTTTTTTCACGTGTATGAACTAAGAATAGTGGCAGATAATCAATCACAAGTCAAGGAACTGAATGCATGTAAAGCATGTGTTCTGTGTTAACATAGGTTGGCATGCATATGGGATAAGCTCAAGATTTTAATGTCTCATAAAATATCCCTTCCATGTGTAGTAACTTTAATTATGTGGATAACTAAAGGACAAAAGGAGAAATATAATTTTATGTATAAAATACCCCATGACTGTGGAAAATCCTTGGATGCGGCCAAGAGGTCAGGGGTTTAAACCCCCTTGGGCCACCTTCCTGAGCAATCCCACAGAATTTCCTGGCTACCGAGGTTGTGGGGTCTGGCAGTAGCCCTCACTTTAGATTTCAGTGAAAATAGCATGGTAAAGAGATACGTGGCCATAAAAAGGGGCTCCTACTCAGCGCAATTATTTAATCTTATTTTTTGTGCTGTTGTGACAGACCTATCTTCAGTCATTGACTATTCGACTTGAGGAAATGAGAATCAAAAGGCGTGACTCTGAACAGTGGATGCATCATCGCTTGCTACCACCAGAACTGAGGGAACGGGTAAGACGCTATGATCAATATAAGTGGTTGGAAACTCGTGGGGTGGATGAAGAGAATTTGGTTCGGAGCTTACCAACTGATCTCAGGAGAGACATAAAGCGGCATCTCTGTCTAGGTTTGGTTAGGAGGGTAAGTTAATTTGATTTTCTCAACAGCTGTTTCTGCCGTTTTATATCTTACAGATTTTTTTCTGATTGTTAGAGCCCTCTGCTTTTTGTATATTATCCATTGGCATCAAATTGGTGTTTTACGGGATCTTACTACTAAAAGCTGTGAATTTGTTTTGTTGGCTCTTTAAAGGTTCCTCTATTTGAGAGTATGGATGAGAGACTACTTGATGCCATTTGTGAGCGCTTGAAGCCGTGTTTATTTACAGAGAGTACTTTCATAGTTCGAGAAGGAGATCCAGTGGATGAGATGCTTTTCATTATACGTGGCCGTCTTCAGAGTGAAACAACAGGTGGGGGAAGGAGTGGATTTTTCAACCGTAGTTTTCTGAAACAAGGAGATTTCTGTGGTGAGGAGCTTTTAACCTGGGCATTGGATCCGAAATCTGGTGTCAACCTCCCATCATCTACTCGGACAGTGAAGGCCCTAACTGAAGTCGAGGCTTTTGCCCTAACAGCGGAAGAGTTAAAATTCGTGGCCAGTCAGTTCAGGCGCCTTCACAGTAGACAGGTTCAGCACACCTTCCGATTCTACTCACAGCAGTGGAGGACATGGGCAGCTTGCTTCATCCAATCTGCATGGCGGCGTTATTCCAAGAGAAAGAAGATGGAGCAGAATCAGAAGGGAGGAGAGGAAGGATCCGACGGAGTCCAAAACAACGTGAGTGGAGGTTCGTATAGTCTTGGCGCCACCTTCTTAGCTACGAGATTTGCAGCAAACGCTCTCCGTGGGGTACATCGGAACAGGAATGCGAAGAGTGCTAGGGAATTGGTGAAACTACAGAAACCTCCGGAGCCAGATTTTACGGCAAAAGATGCGGATTGATATCTACAAGTCATGTAAACTGTCTCAGTGGCTTCCAACTACGTGCTCCAGGATGGTAAAGACATTGTATAATACGCAGAATTTGTTTCGGAATTACAGTAGTTGCAAGGCTTGCCGGAAGAAATATCAACTTCTTTAAAGGCTTCGTGAAGAGCGCTGGCCTTATAGATTTGCCAGTATCTTATTCATTCTACAGGCTTGTCAACAACAGTGTCAAATGGATCCTCTTGTATAATGTTATAAGTTTTTTTTTATACATATATATATTTTTATATATATACACTTACAAGTTAATAATTGTATAAAATATTGAATGAAAAATTATTAAAAATAAAATATTTTCCAGGCAACTACAGAAGATTCTCCAATCATGGGTCAAAACACATTTGTTGAATTGTTATTCTTCTTCAGAAGCAGCAAACCTATGAGAATAAGAAAAAAAAACTAAAAAAATACATAATAGACAGTTTACCAGATTGTCAATACAAGAATTTGTTTATCCATTTATGGAATAAACATTGATGCCATAGAATTTTGAGGTAACAATTCTCTCATGTCTCATACAAAACAGTGAAGGAAGACCAATTAACAAGGGGGTAAGAACAACTATTAACTGCAAATGAAAAACCTGTATCAAGAAATCTAGGAACAACAATTTTTCTATGATTTGAAGTTTATAAAAATTGAATCCAAATTTACCCCGGAAGTTTATGCATACCCCAGATTTCACAAAAATAATTTGTGTTGTGTGGAAATAAAACCACTGAATGCTCAATCAATCAATCTTTACCGAAGAGTAGATAAGCCTCGTGAACCAAAAGCATGCATAGAAACCAATTGTACCAGTAAGCACGAAGAAAGCATACGATGCAATCAGCATATACCCAAAGTACAAGATTCCGGATACTGGCTTGCTGATCTCGAGCTTTGTGAAAAAGTAGAAAGCGGCATATAGGAAGAGATAGAGTGCTGAGGAACCTGAAGTCAGGTATGATCTCCACCACCATAGGTAATCCTCACTGCATAACTGGAAGTAGCAGAGCACAATTGTGATCTCAGCACAAGTGAAAATGAGAATGGCAAAGACGATGAAGAGGAAACCAAAAATGTAGTAGAACTGGTGTAGCCATATTGAGGTGAGTATAAAAAAAAGTTCGATAAAGATGGCTCCAAATGGAAGTATGCCTCCAATTAGGATAGAGAAGATGGGGTTCATGTACCATGGCTGCTCTGGAATTTGCCTCGGGATTTTGTTGGTTTTCACGGGATCCTCAATTGCTGGCTTTCTAAAACCAACAAAACTACCCACGAAGACAAGTGGTAGTGAAATGCCAAACCATAAAAATACCAGAGCAAACATGGTTCCAAAAGGCACCGCACCAGAGGATTTCTCACCCCAAACTAAAGCATTCAAGAGAAAGAAAATGGTGAAGCAGATTGCTGGGAACATGAAAGCTGTTTGGAGAGTGATTTTCTTCCATTCTGTTCCTTTGAACATCTTATAGAGACGAGCAGATGCATATCCGGCAAACAAACCCATAAATATCCAAAGTAGAACCATGGCTGTCATCAATCCACCTCGGTTTGATGGAGAGAGGAAACCAAGAACAGCAAAGATCATGGTGACGAGAAACATTCCAAAAAATTGAACACCAGTCCCAACATAGACACAGAGTAAATCTGAATTGGCTGGAGGTCTGAAAACATCCCCATGAACAAGTTTCCACCCTGTCTCTTCCTGAGCTTCTTCCTGAGTTTCTAATTGGTTGTACCTGGAGATATCACGATAGAGAGTGCGTAACATAATCATAGCAACCATCCCCGAGAGGAAAATGACAATCATCAAAGAATTGACGATTGAGAACCAGTGAATCTGATCATCGGCCATCAGAAGATATGTATCCCACCGTGATGCCCACTTTACCTCACTTTCCTGCAAGGTGAAACAATAGGCAACAATTAAAAAGAAACAACACCGCAATTCCAACTAATTGACAACTGGTATGCATTACAAGGCCTAACCTGGAACTCAACATCATATGTAAATATAATTTCATTTTTATCATCAACTTCTTGGGGAAATTCAGAGTTGGTAACTGTTCTTTTTGCATGGGGATCACAGGTTGTTAAACGTGTCTTCTCATTCCAATCACCTTCATACTCATGTTTAACACTGAATTCATCAAAATATGTGTCAGTATCAATGCAAAGACATAAGCTAATATAGAAGAGAGAAATTAGCACAGATTAGTACAAAGAAGTAGGAAAAAAAATCATAAATTTGACCTGAAAGGTTTGACCTCAAATCCTACAATCCTTAAAGTGTCAGCCTGAGCATCTTTGTGATATTTCACAGTGAATGCCAAGTGGTTGTGGATGAAATGCTTTTCTTCCTTGCTCTGAAAAATTTAAGTACAAAATTTAATCAAATTGTTCAACAAAATTCCGGTTACTATTCAGTGACAATGGAGTTTTGTCTGGCACTTACCCCGGCATACTGTCCTCTGAGACCTACATGAAATCCTTGCTGATACACTATGCTATTGTCCTGATCATGTCTTTGAATAGGAACAACCAGAGGAAGGTTATCCAAGATCCTGTCATAATTACATCACAAATTAAAAATTATCTCATAAATATTACACTAGTTTGGATTATAGAGAAGAATAACATTAAAATTTGTTACATGTCTCACATGTTCACACGATACTCATCGTTTATCTTTTCCTTGAATTCCTTGGCAGTTTTCTCATTAAGTGTTAAAAGACATGCAACTTGGCACATTTGTGGTTCTCTCATTTTGAACTGCAAGAAACAAATTTTATCAACCACTCAACGAGCAACAGGAAAAGAACATATATAATTAGTAAATCGTTTGAGTCCTAACTTACCACATAAGGAGAGTTTTCAATTCGATCGCCGCGAAGAACTTCCCCAAGATTCTCTGCACTGTCAACTATATGCTCTGGCTGACAATATGGGAGGGAATAGTAGGAATAAGGAAGCTGTGTTTTTGTCGAGGTCAATTTATTCACTTTCACCTTCAGGTCATCCCCCTGCATCAGAGCACAAATTTAAAAATCCGCAAAATAACTTCATATCATTGCATGGCACTCAATATAGGGTCAGACAAGAACTGCACAAATAGAAAACATTTTTAACCTTATTATAGATTACATACAAGTACAGGAGGGGCAAAATCGAGCACTTGCAGTACTCTGCAATATAGCATGATTTTGTCTACAAGTGCAAGGATGGAAACTGTTAACCTCTTCACATTTGTGTTAAATTAGTCTCAGTTTTGACAGTTAGCATGCTTAATTTGTGAGACTTATTCTGGGTTCAAGTCCTACTAGATCTATAATTCTAAATGGACCGTCACAAAAAAATTTCCATCCCAGCAGAATGAGCTCGCAGATTTTCGGGTAGATCTGCTACCATCCCATCTAATTAACAGATTAAAACAATCAACCACTTGACGTGATGAGGGGTGCCAAGACTACTCAACATTCCAGTGTCTCCCAAATAGATCTCCATAATAATATTCAATCAGACGGATCCAGGAGACTGAGGATAATTCCTTCAGAAGTCCAAACTGCAGATTCAAAGCTCATATATGACTTTATCTTATAATTGCTTCTAGTCACCTAAATCATGACCAAAAAAAACACCTTTGTATAGCAGAAGTCTAATGAACATTCAACTATCCAACATCAAAAACAAAAACGAAAACAGACGCCTGCTCAATAAACTGCAATCTGCACCCAAAGAGAAACAAAACCAGCGCACCCACCAGACTAATGATTGAAAGGGCACACATTTCTTGATTAATTTGCTACATAAAGCCAAATAAAAAAAGAGAAAATCACGTCTTTTTTAATAACACCAATCTCCCTATAGTCTGAACCATGTAGAGCAAAACAAAACCCAATTACAGATTTAAGTACGACCCAGAAACATAAACAAACCCACGATCCATACGACGACGGGTCATTTCAGAACAGACCTTCTGGAAATCTTGAGGAGCAACACCGGGGAGGTAGAAGCAATGAGAACGAACAAAGAGAAGAGCAAACAGAGAGATCCAGACGAACCGTCGTTTCAGACCCGCCATGTCTACAACGGATCTCGAACCGAATAACCTCTCTCGCTCTTAACTGGTAATCTGCTATTTTGTTGTTGCGGGTTTGTACTAATTTAATACCATGACGAGAGACCGGAGGAAGGAGAAATTGCTCTGTACGTAACAAAATTTTCAATTTCTTTATTTTATGAATGAGACAGTGAGTATCATTTTTTTCATATGTTATTACCCCTTTTATTTAAAATTTGTTTGTTTGCTTGTGACAAATTATTATTTTTTTTAATTTTAATTCAAACTGAAAAAAAAGGTTAACATGTTCCAATTGAAATTGATTAAAGAACAAACACCAAGAGATAGAGACAGAAGCTGTGACATCCTAACAAAGATTGATGGACCCTTTACTTCTGTCATTACCAGCAGCCACCTAATAATAATGAATAGTAATTAGCAATTAATTATGCATTAAACCTACCCATCTTCCGTGGAGATTATGTGAATACGTTATTGAATCATACAGTTCAACATCAGTATGATACACTCTGCTGAAAAACATAGGAGGTGTAATAAACACTCAGAAGACTTTGGACATGCACTGAAAAATTTAGAAACAATGTAACCAATTGTATGCTAATCTTAACTTACAATATTTTAATCGTGTTAAGGGTAGCTTTGTGAAGAATTTGGTGCTATTTGAAGCCGTGTGCAATCATCTATAGATCTGCGCTTTCTTAAGTTAAAGAAATGAAAGTTGTCATAATCTTTGACCACCCACATGTATTGTTTCCTTCATTATCGCCGTTTTGACAGTTCATATGATTAAATAAGATCCCGTTCAAGTTTCATGGAGACATGTGTATCAGAAAGCAAACAAACTTAAACCTCATTATCTTGCAGGTAAGTTCCCTGTATGTTTTCCTAGCTGTTCATGGTAACACTTTTTTCTTTTTTATCTGTAACTGAGTGTAGTTTATTGTCAGTCCTCTTGTATCAAGTATTTTTGGCAATAGCTCAAACTGTTGAATGTCATGATTTCACATTGGATAAAAGACGAGTCGACATTCAACTTACGCAGGGTGAATGTGCACCATCACTTAATATACTAGTTTTCTGTGTTTGCTTTGATGATGAGTGATTGATCCATGAATCCACATCACAGTTATCAAGTCAACTAGTGCTCAAAATTGAGTACATTCTCTTTTTTTTTGGCGTAAGGTTTGGATGAGAATGGATGAAGTAGCTTCCATAAATCTCAAGCTTATAAAGTTATAAATCATCAAACTAGATAAAAATTCAGGGCATTTGCTTGATTATTGTCAAAACACTAGCAAATAAACGTAACAGTAAATGA